>JAXIVD010002144.1:37500-66543 GCA_036785275.1 Cancer borealis
TTTGTTAGTCAGTGTTGAGAATGAGTACCAAAATTATAGATGTTATTTGTAATTATAGTTATGAAGTGTCAAATTATCTAGGTATATGAAAATTATTAACAATATTACTGTAGGTATACCATTAGAATGTTTATTATAAATATTGATATTAACTCAGTTAATACATATAATGCATGAAAGGATTTAACACTTAATATAATAATTCCAATGTTTGCTTTTATATAGAACAATGTTTTGTTAACTTTTCAAACAGATTAAACCAATCTTTTAATACTTTGTGATATTAAAACATTGAATTGCCTTACAGTGTGGAACCACCAAGCAATCCTGCTACTAGTTGCGTCTTACCAAGACCAGGGAGGTGGCGTCTCTAACCCCAAAAAAAACAATAAAAAACTTTGGAATGAAGTTGGTGCAGCCATGCAAAGAAAAGGTTACAAAGTAACCGGCGATATGTGCTACACTAAAATGAATGCTCTGAAAGCGAGGTGGGTTGTTAGTTTTAGTAATTTCAAATTTTTTTCTATGTTATTAAATCACCTTATGATGATGTGCTTAACCTACTTAACCATAATTAATTGCATTTCTTCATCTGGACTTGTCATAAAATGTGTTTTACATACTCACTAGCATAGATGTAAAGGTTGGTACAACGATTCTATCTTGGATGAATCTTTCATTATATTTAAAGTTACTATCTTACAAAGAGTTATCCAACTACTTTTCTCCCTTGCACAAACAAAAGATGACATTATTTTCCTATACATCATTCTCATAATGATCACCTTATTTAGGTTAGACCATAATGTTAAAACTTTTTATTTTCAGCTTTAAGAGAATTAAAGATAATCGCAAGCTGAGTGGGTGAGGCCGTGATGAGCAGTGGCCATATTTTGATTTGATAATCAATTACTGGGAAGTGACCCGAGCATTGAAAAACCTCCATCGATTGATTCACTAATTAAAGGTATGTTTTCTTTCGTGTAGAAAACTAAGCCACACTATTAATGGTGTTGTTCCATAATGTTCAATATAAAGAAAGATTGAATGTCTGAGAATGAAATTAGGGAAAGATACATTAAATAGGTTAGAGGTTGTAGTTACATTTAGTTAACCTTTTAAAAATATCATGAATGTTAAGAAAATTTTATTTGTGTAACTTTGGTAGGTTAAGGACAACAAAAATCATCTCGGTAACATTTTAGTACTCTAAAACTTTCTCCCTGACCAACCTACTCCAGTAATACAAATAGAGAAGTTCAATGCCGGTTCGCTTATTTAATTCTGAGAGAGAGGTAGAGGTGGTAGAATGAAAGGACGAGTATGTTTGTGAAGATTCCTAAATACAAATGTGCATGATATAGAGGCCATTGTACCATTGTCTTCTCAGCTAAAAATGTCAAAACATATTGTTGGAAATGAGGTACACTGATTAACTACCATTAGAAATTGAATATCAATTCAATTGCTTTTTCCCTTTCCCTTTTCATGTCTGATCATAATCACAGGCAGGAATTTTGTAAGTTCATGTGCCCAACATGTTACCATATGTTACACTTCATTAGATAATAACATTTATATCATATTATTGGTTTAAATATAAATTAAATTAGCATAAAGTTATGTTTTATAATAGCAGTTGCACTGTTAATAGTTTAATAACTTGTTGTTTGTTTAAACGATGTTAATTTTTTTTTTTTACAGGGCCACAGCCCTCTATCTCCACCACACCCTCCACAGTCTGTCTCCTCCCACCCCCGTCAGCAAACAGTCCATCACCCTACACAGTTTGCCTCTTCTCTTCCCCCACAGTTCCCTCCACAGTCTCCTTCTTTTCAACCCACACAGTATCTTCTACACTGTGCCTCTTATTTTCCACCACACCAAACAACCAATTACCCTCCACAATACACTTCCTCTTTTCATCCACAGCCTCCAATCACTTACCCTCCACAGACTACCTCCTTCCCAGACATTCAACAACTTTTAACACGCCCTATACTATCTGCCTTCCATCAACCTATGCCAATAATCACTCGCCCTCCACAGTCATCAATATCTGCCTCACACACACCTTCACCAATTTCTCTAACGCCTTCCCCAGCCGCTTTTCCACCGTCTCCAGCCACTCAAACACCTTCTCCAGTCACTGAGCTAACTTCTTCATTCACTCAGCCACCTTCTCCAGTCATTCAGTTACCTTCTCCAGTCAATCAGTCGCCTTCTCCAATCCTTCTACATCCTTACCCAACCTTGCAGTCACCTTCCACATCCTCCCAGTTGCCCTATAGTGGAGTGCAGCCACCTCACTCCACATTGCGACGGGGGACAAAGCGGAGGAGATCAGCAGAAGAGGAGACAACCTTGGCCAGGGAATTAGAAGACTTACGGCAATATAGGGTTAATTCTTTGGAGACTGCAAACAACCGCAACATTTTGTTACAGACACTAATGAGACAACAGGAAGAACACCACACACAATTAATACAGGCTTTAACACAAATAAATAACACCATACACAATCTCAACACAAGTCAAAAAACAAACACAGACAAAGACACATAATAAAATACTTTAGGTAAATATACTCATTTATTTTCTTTAATTTACACAATGCATTCCCTTTTTTTTATTTGTACTTAATGCTCAGGGTTTTGTATATATTATCATAAATTAATTTTAAGGTTGTTTAAATTTTGTCTTTCATAATATAAGATTTTAATTTTAATTTTATTTATACACCAAAAAACTTTATAATATAGTATACCAAAGAAACATACAATACTTTTTTTTTTATATTAAAGCTCATACAAATTATATATAAATACTGAAATTGTTTTCACACCTATAAAGATAGGGTGAGACTATGAAACAGATTTACATTAGTAGTATAGTTGCATTGATCGTTAGGACATATGGTTTGACTGTTTTACATTAATCTAGCCAATTGAAGGGCCAACTGATCCCTCTTTGCAACTGCTGCAGCCCGTTGTTGGTGTCGTGGCTCAGCTTCACCTTCAACGTCTTGTGGTCGTGGCTCTGCATTGAAACCTTCGACGTCTTGTGGCTCCATGTTGAATTCCTGCAGCTCTACATTTACATCTGGGTTTTCTTTTATGAGGATGAAATTATGGAGCACACAAGCACCAGTAATTATTAAAGGGATCTTATCTATACTATGCATTTCCAATTTTTTGAGGCGCCTAAATTTACCCTTAAGAAGGCCAAAAGCTGTCTCTATTACCACCCGTGTAGAGGCGTGAACATAATTGAAATTTGTATGCCAGGGAAGCAGATGCCCATTATCCCTGTAAGGAACAATCATGTATTTTTCTAAAGCGTAAGCAGAGTCTCCCAGTAAATGGTATTGACTTGGAATATTACCAGCCTCTAATAAAGTGTGCAATGCGCAAGTCCTAAATACCCTAGCATCATGAACAGATCCAGGCCATCCTGTGTGTGTGTGTAAAAATCTAAGATTGCTGTCACAGACACCTTGTAATTGAATGTTGGGGAAACCTTTCCTGTTTATGTATGAGGCTCTGTGTAATGTTGAACCTGGAATAGGTATATGAGTTCCATCAATGACTCCTATAACTCCAGGCATAATTGATTTAATTCTAAAATCATCAGCTAGTTTTGGCAGCTGGTTCTCTGTTGGCCATACAATATAATCAGGTCTTATAGCTATCAAAGCATCACACACTTCTATCACAATATTGTGGAGTGATGATTTACTTAAGTCAAACCGATCACCTACTCCACGGAACGACTCAATATTTCCCAGCAACCACAACGTTGCCAACACTTTTTTGTTGATTGGAACTGCCTTGGACGTCATGTGTGGTGCTAGGAGAGGGCAAAGGTCCTGTTGAAGTAGAAAATAAAACTATTACTGATGATATTGATTATGTTAACAATAATACTTTAGTATAAATGTGAATGGTATATCTACAATAATAGTGATTTTCATAATTCATATATAACACACTCGTTACCATATATATATATATATATATATATATATATATATATATATATATATATATATATATATATATATATATATATATATATATATATATATCTAATGGCAAATGATATATACACGACCGTCAACAAAATGAGAAAAGTTTATTTACACGAACGTCATTTAATGTAATTGAAATTGTTTAGTCCTTGTTAATAATGTATACTAACATGACAGTCGTGGGATTTGTTGATTAGAATTGCATTACAAGACTGTGGTGTAATGTATTTGTAATCGGCTAATCCCACGACCGTCATGTTAGTATATATTATGTGTTGTTTCATCCCTGGTCAGGTTCAGTACAGAGTAATTTAAGGAGATCGACAGAGCATAGGTGTTGTTTGTTACTGGAGGAGGTTAGGTAATTTTTGGGGGGCTTGGTCAGAAATTTTTGGTACCTGTTGACCAAAATCAATCACCCTAACACACATTTTTAAATGGCATTCAACATCATGTCCAAGGGTCCTGGTTTAATTTATATTCGTCATAAAAAAAAAACATATTAATGCTTTCAATATTAAAATGCTTAATATTTTATTTCTAAACATGAATGTAACTACATCGTACTAAAACCATTGATAGATAGATTGAATGATTGATATCGATAAAACCGGGACCTTTGGATATGATGCAGATAGTGAAAGCAAATTAAAAACGAAGTGGTTAGAGATACGGCACTCGTACCGCGTTGTCATCCGTTATTGGTACTGCCTCTGCCATATCATTTCCCTTGTAAAGCATTTTCCAAGTTATTTTTGGTTGATTATGTTATATTAGGTTTGATTGTGTTATGTTCAATTATATAAGTTTTCTTCCCAAAAATTAGCCACGTGCCGTATCTATAAATAAGTAATATAAGGATACAACATTCGTTAGGTTAGGGTTTGATAAGGTTAGATTTCTGTAAGTACGGTTTGGTTTGGTTATATAAGCTTCTAACATTTCATCACCCAAAAGTTAGACACGTGCTGTATCTATAATTGAGCACTGACAAGTTGTTTTCGTTAAGATACCCAAAATTTATACAAACCAAAACAAATGTAACATTACCTACGCTTTGCGGAATTCAACGATATATTCCGAGGGTTAAATTATTTACTGCTGAACCTGACCAGGGATGAAACAACATATAAACATGTAAACTTGTAAGCTAACATTACGGTCGTGGGATTACCATAAACTTGACCAGGGATGAAAGAACAGATAATGTTAACTAACATGACGGTCGTAGGATTGGCCAATTAGAATAACATCATCACTATACTTAACAATATTGTTATTGCACCTATTTACCTCAACAGTTTCCCTGTGCATGCGAAAGTACTTCTGGAATTCGTCCTAGGAGTATAGAGGCACTGTTACCTCCGCATAATTCCTCACCCTGACAGGATTTTGCGGCCTCTCTTCTTCCCTCTCCTCGACTAGGTGTCGTAGTATCGCATATTCTGCAGCTGCAATGCATTCTGCTTCTTCTAAAAGTATGTCAGCATCTATTTCTGCGGCGATTATAAACCCAGCAGCATTTCCTGTAGCCATGGTCTTGGTCTTGGTCAATACTATCACTGCATAATTCGGACTCTCACAGGAGTTAACAGCTTCTATTCTTACCTCACCTCTTCTTGCTATATAAACAGTTTAATTTACTGCGGCTATGATTGCTCCAGATTCTATTATAGCTTAGTAATCAAGTTGTTCTACAGCGATAAGGCAAAGAGAAGCCGCCATGTTGGTTCAATCAGCTGATTATCTCAACACTAAAAAAAACAAAACACATAGCGACGTCGCTACTGTCCATTATCGTTCGGTGAGCAAATTCTTCACCCCCACACCTCGCTGAACGCGGCCCAGGTATCTCATTACTGTTTGGTGAACAGGGAACACACACTTATAAGAGACTTGGTCCATATATCTCCTACCCGGCGCGGGGATCGAGCCCACGACTTCTCGCTTGTGAGGCGAGCGTCCTAACCACTAGACCACTGGGTGTGTATGTATGTATGTGTGTATGTATGTATGTATGTATGTATGTGTTTTTGTATAGATGTGTTTATGTGTGTATGTATGTATGTATGTACTACGTGTGTATGTATGTGTGTGTATGTATGTGTGTATGTATGTATGTATGTATGTATGTGCGTATGTATGCATGTGTATGTATGTATGTGTGTATGTATGTATGTATGAATGTATGTATATATGTATATGTGTATGTATGTATGTATATATGTATGTATGCATGTGTATGTATATGTATGTCTCTTTGTGCTGTCTTTGACATAGCCGCTGAGAGGCTGAAAGTGAGATTTGGAAAAATGACATCAATTGGGTTCTATAAGTGCAACTCAGCTGACGGAACAAGGCATAACTAAGGACATATTATGATTGTCTGAAGTAGAGGCGTGACAAGCATGGCCAGTGTGTCTGACGCCCTATCCGCCGGTATTTGCCCAGATAACGTATCTTCTTAATACCAACTCGCCTCTCACCTTGTCGTAGCGTAGCGGCCAGTTACTTACATTGATGGAAAAAAATACTAGTGACGACGCCTTAACAAATTATCTGTTTGTATATTTTTCAATGGAGAACACACACACACACACACACACACACACACACACACACACACACACACACACACACACACACACACACACACACACACACACACACACACACACACACACACATACATACACACACAAAGACACACGTATGTGTGTGTGTGTGTGTGTGTGTGTGTGTGTGTGTGTGTGTGTGTGTGTGTGTGTGTGTGTGTGTGTGTGTGTGTGTGTGTGTGTGTGTTGAAACCCCAATGATAGCTAGGCCAGCTGTACTTGACTAAGATAGTGAAGATAAGATAAGATACACGCCTCAATGTGACCTTCTTCCTCCCCTTTCTCCTCCTGCATCTCCTCTCCTTCCTCTTCGTGCACGTTATCCATCTTCGATCCCAAAAGATGATGAGTATGTGTTGGATAGGAAGGTATATAGTGTATGTGGTCTTCCTACCTGACAATATGTGTGTGTCTGTTTCCGGTGAACTGACATGAAATCACAAAGTCTGATTGATGTAAATGTACTATCAGGAAAAGACAATATCAGCAGTCAACAATGATAACCTTATTGTAAGACTCTGCATAGCCATCACGTCGCCTTAGTTTGTCACTTTTATTACTCATTTCCTGCCATACTGTTTTGTACCGGATAGAAAGTTATTGCATTGATATTCTGTATTTGGTTTAATGGTATTTATGATTGTATTACACACACCCACACACACACACACACACACACACACACACACACACACACACACACACACACACACACACACACACACACACACACACACATGTATCATATCATATCTCTATATTCATTGTTAACTAGTTTTAAGATATTCATTGTTTTTAGCTAAGAGAGAGAGAGAGTGTATGCGGGTAAGGAATTTTCCTAGAATTCACATCCCAGCCAAGGCGTCAGGTCAAAGCCGGCCCACGGCCTACGTGCAGGACCCTATCACACAGCTCTGTTCCCGTGACGTCATTCTCCCGGGTCAGTCCCGACCAATCATAGGCGCGTAGTCCACCTGGAGTCAACCTTTCCTGACCGCGGCTGAGCACACACCCGTTGTTTCTCGATCACTTCTCTCCCGGCTTCCACCCTGACCAGTAGCTCATCATCTCTCAGCTCGCTACCATCATCAACGTTTCGTCATCTCTCTCAAGGCAAGCAAAGGTCATAGTCACTGTATATTCTGTATCTACTCAAGTCGTGTTGTGTCAATATATCATCTATATCAAGCCGTGTGTGTTTCAACAAGACCTCCATCATCCACGCTACCCCTCTACCTCCACTCTTCCAAGCCACGCGGTGACCGGCCCGGTACCAAACTAATCACCGATACAATTGGTGGCAGCGGTGGGATTCGTCCTTCCAAGCGACGAATTATCAAGATTCAGCCTCCTCCGTCATCAAGTCTCTACACTCACCACGTGCATCGTTCTGCCTCAGTAAGTGACTCTACACACACGCCCTTGCCTCGCCCACCTCGTGTTCTCCTCTACGCCCTGCAGTCGCTTCCTTCGTCGCCCTTCTGCAGTAGCATCTATTCCGAGTGAGTACAAGCCTCCTCGCCCTGCTGTTCAAGACGCCCATCACCTCTACCTCCATTTTGTTCGCGGCGCGCCATCTTCGCTGCCCACGCATCACCTCAAGACGCCCTCAAGACGCCCATCGCCCTTCACCACGTGTCCCTTCAAGACGGTCATCACCCATCACCACGTGGTCCCTCAAACAAGTTTTCCACGCCCTCACCACGTGTCTCCGCCCTCAAGACGCCCATCGCTCTTCACCACGTGTCGCAGCCCAGAAATACGCCCATTCACCACGTGACCAGTCAGCGCCCACGTGTTCCACCTCCTTGGTCCTCTGCTAGTTAAGTACCTTAGTTCTTATTATATTTTTCCCTTTATTGTGCTAGTTATTCTACATTTTTTGTGTACACTCAGTGTTTCTTTGTTTTCTTGTGTGTTTCCTCAACGTGATCACGATGTCTAACGACCAGTCACTTCACACACCCACACCTCAGGTTACTCTCATATCTGATAATGTCTCAATTCCTCCTTTTTCTGGTACTAACTCTGAATCAGTCCAAGCCTTTGTCCGGCGGCACATCAGCTCATTCTGATGTGGAAAAATTAGCCATTTTAAAATCACGGATTTGTCATGACCCATCTAGTCTTGCGGGAAAACTCATAAAAACCGATAAATTCCTCAGTTTTTCTACATACGATGAACTCACCACAGCATTAATCTCTCATTTCTCTGGTCACTCAAAATTAGGTGCAACTCATTCCTTCCTCAAAATTGCTCAAAACTCTCATTAATATTGCTCGTTCTACTCATGATGTGTATAAGGCAGAGACTATTGCATCCTCTCTCAGTGCTGAGTTAACAGAGCAAATGAAATCCTCTCAGTGGATCGACACAGACGGCAATATATCTTCTACTGATTTCAAACGCCTTATGTCGTATTTCCTGTTCCTTGTTCAGCTCGATTCACCAACCTTCACCGTTGCAAGCGACATTAAATTCAGTAAGGAAGATTTCTTGTATGATCTGTGCAAGAAAATATCAGAGAAATCGCCACCTGTTCCTCAGCCAGTAAGTTTAGTTCAGTCCCCGCATTCCTTAATCAAGCCCCCATTTTCTCACCGAAGCTCCTCCCCTCAGAGCCCATCTCCACCTTCAAACACTCATTTGTCACGTTCTGATCAACGCTCTCATTCTCGTCACCGTTCATCCTCCCGTGACTCGAGAAAGGTAACATGTTATCGATGTGGACTCAAAGGTCACGTCTCAGCGGACTGTCGAGTAATGCTTGACGAAAGAGGTTATCATAATTTCAACAGTAATGCCTTCTGCTCCCTTCATAATAAACGCGGTCACTCACTTGAGGAATGTCGCCTTTTCCAGCAACAAATGCAGTCTTCTCAATCTTCGGGAAACGATTCGCGCCAGAGCCTCGCACCTCCTCGGTAACACTCAAGTCCATTCTAAAGACCGCAGGTAGTAAGTCATCTCATAAACGTGTTGTTTTCGCGGATGCACAGACAGTGCCTCTCCCATGTGTCCCTGTTAAATCCTCCGGATTTTTCCAAGGTCTGACTGCTGACGTCAAATTAGCCTCTCACAAATGCCGTGCATTTTTCGATTCTGGTGCCTCAGTCAACATCATTAAAACTCATGTTTTTGAAAAACTCTCTGCCGCCTCAAGGCACAAGTTTCAGAGTTATCCACCAGACATCACTGTTAGTGGTATTTCTGGAAACGTTGTCATACCTCATAGAAAGGTTCTCCTCAGTATCTGTTTGTCTCCACTTGAACCTTCTATCTCAGATTTTTTCTATGTCATGGATGATGTATGTTTTGCAGCTGAAATATTGATAGGATACCATACAATGTCTCACTTCAACATCTCACTTTTCCCTTCTATTCATCAAATCGCCCAGAATGGCACCTTCATCTCTGCCTCACCCTTCCCTGAGTCACCGCCACCATCTGATGTCTACGTTGTAATGCACACGCCTTCTCAGGACTCATCTCATGTCCCTCCCTCATCGCTCGAGACACCCTCAGTAATCCCTGATCCTGTCTTATCATCTACGCCAGCCGACTCGCCTAGCGAAGCGCTGCACAGCGACACCGACAATCCCTCTTCTCCTACAACACTGTCTGACGTCTTCTCGAACACCAGACTCAGGAAAGCTGTGTTGACCTCCTCTGTGGTAGTCACACAGACCCACCTCTGTTTGGTGCGCGTCGTCGTCAAAGGTGTGCCCCCCGGGACAGACATCTTATGTTTGCCCGACTCTGCCCGAGTGAATGGTGTCGCTCTCGAATCAGTTCTTTCAACCCTAGACAAGGATAGTTCTTGCTGTACTGCCATTCAGAATCTCACGAATCACCCTATATCCCTTCAATCTGGCGTGACTTTAGGCAAAGTTCTCCCTTATCCTGCCCCTGTCACCCCTGTCACCTCATCTCCTTGTCACACATCCATGTCTTCACCAATTGCCTCAGATTCTCCTCCTCCTCTTCTTGACCAGCATATTGGTGATGTTGATTTTCCTGAAACGAAAACAGATTTACTTGCCCTCTTATCGATTTTCAGGTCATGTGTCTCTCTTCCGGGTGAACCTCTGGGCAAGACCGATGCTGTTCGTCATTCCATCCACCTCACCCCAGGCTCGACACCCATCTACGTCCCGGCTTATCGCATCCCACACAGCCGCAGGACGTTAATGGACGACGCTGTCAGAAGCATGCTGGACGAGGATATCGTAGAGCCAGCGGCATCACCATTCAATGCCCCGCTGTTTCTAGTTCCTAAGTCCAATGGTGAGTGGAGAGTAGTCGTCGATTTCCGTGGTTTAAACGCCGCGACGATACCCGATCGATTCCCTATGCCAATCTTGTCTGATCTCCTCCAGTCAATAGGTGATTCAAACAGTGTATTTTCCACCCTCGACCTTCAGTCTGGTTTCTTCCAGGTCGAGCTAGAAGAAAGTTCACGGCACTACACTGCTTTCACCACATCATCTGGCCAGTACGCTTTCAAACGTATGGCCATGGGTTTACGTAATAGTCCCTTAACTTTCATGCGTCTCATGAACTCAGTTCTCTCTGGCCTCTTAGGCTCCTCGGTGTTTTGTTACTTAGACGATGTGATAGTCGCATCAAAGGACCTTCCCGAACACCTCGAAACCATCTCAGACGTTCTGTCACGTTTTGCAAAGGCTGGGTTAACTCTTAAACTCAGTAAATGTCAGTTCCTCAAACGTGAAATCAAATTCTTAGGCCACAAGGTTGACAAAGATGGCATCCACACTCTTGACGATAAAATTCATGCGATATCACAGTTTCCTACTCCTAGTTCTGCTGATGACGTTCGTAGTTTCATTGGCCTTGCAGGATTTTATCGGCAATTTATCAAAGATTTCAGTAAAATCGCTCAACCTCTCACATCATTGTTTAAAAAGAATGTAACATTCGCATGGACGGACGAGTGCGAGAAAGCATTCGCTACCCTCAAGCAAGCCTTATGCAACGCTCCTGTCCTCGCATTTCCTAATTTCAATAAGGAGTTTATTCTTTGCACTGACGCATCAAACATCGGTATCGGTTCTGTCCTCATACAACGAGATGAAAATGGTAAATCACGCGCAGTTGCCTTTGCCAGTCGTCTGCTCAATGCTGCTGAGCGCAACTACAGTGTCACTCACCGCGAAGCTCTCGCAGTCGTTTGGTCTCTTCGTCACTTCAGAGACATCATACTCGGATATAAGATCCACGTTCTAACCGATCATTTTGCTGTCACAGAGTTATTCAAAGGAACCAGTTTAACCGAAAAATTTGCCCGTTGGCAACTCACTGTTCAAGAGTACAATCCTTCATTCGCGTACCTCCCAGGTAAAGCTAATTCTGTCGCTGACGCTCTGTCCCGTCATGTCGCTCCTGTCAGTCTGCTCACAACCTCACAGTCACTCCCCACTCTTGAGGAAGTCAAATCCCTTCAAAGGTCTGATCAATTCTGCAAACGTCTCATTTATTATCTTGAATCAGGTGATGCCAGTAACCTTCCAAGCTTGCCATTCTCCCCAGATTCCTTTTTGCTTCGAGACGATGTCCTCTATAAATCTAGTTCTGTCATTTCTGAGGACGATTCATTATATCATGCATCTCAGCTTGTCATTCCAGAAGCTCTTGTCCCTATTATCTTGTATTACGTTCATGACTCCCCTCTTGCCGGTCATCCAGGCAAAGATAGAGCATTCAAACAGGCTCAAAGATCATATTTCTGGCCTTCCATGAGGAAAGACATCACCCGTCATTGTCTCTTATGCGCTTCATGCGCTGAGCATCGTCCCTCTCTCCATTATGAGTCTCCGAACCTCCCATATCCTATCCCTCATGCTCCTTGGGACAGTCTGTCAGTCGATATTTTGAAACTCCCTCTGACGGAGAACGGTTTTCACTATTTGCTCGTCTGTATCGATAGTTTTTCACGCTTCAGCATCTTGGTTCCTCTCAAAGACAAATCTGCACGTTCAGTTGCACGAGCACTGATAGATGAAGTCATATGCCGGTATGCATCTCCTAAAGTACTTCTATCAGATAATGGCACCGAATTCAACAATGCCATCCTCAAAGCTGTTTGCGAGTCATTTGAAATTAAAAAGTGCAACATTGTTCCATATTCCCCTCAAGCGAACGGAAAAGTCGAGAGAGCAAACCGTCGAATTCTCGACATCTTACGCTTCATTGCCAATTCAAGCTCTTCATGGGATGATCACATTCCCCTAGTCGCATGCTCTCTTAACGCTGCGATTCACTCATCGATCAACGAGTCTCCACATTTCATTTTATATGGCTCTGACAAAAGACTCCCATATGAGTTTCTCTCCTCTGACCCTCGTCCTCTATACAACGTTGACGATTATGTTCAGAATCGCGTTTCAGCTTTCCAGCGCATTCATATGTCCGTCCGTGACAGACTTACCGCCTCTCAGGAATCTATGCTGCATAAACAGCATCAGCGCGCTAAACCGCATGACATCGAGGTTGGTGACATCGTGTTCACCAAAGTCCAAGACCGCCACTCTAAGCTCGACCCCCGATTCAACGGACCTCACCGTGTAATTGAAAAGATGGCCGGTCACAAGTTCAAACTCAGAAACCTAAGTTCAGGCAGTGAAAACTTTGTTCACAGAGACCATCTCAAACGGGTTGATCGTGGTTTCGATTTCGAACCTACCTCTCCACTACCAGAAAATGCTCCTGACATTGTTGAAAGTCAGCCACCTTCACCCCCCATCTCATCCTCACCTAAATATCAGCTCCGGTCTCGCCCAGTCTACTAGCCATTTCCTTCATCTTTCCTTTCATTCCTGTCCAACTGTATAAATTATATATATATATATATATATATATATATATATATATATATATATATATATATATATATATATATATATATATATGTATCTATGTAAAGGCTACATCCTGATTCTTGTTCATGTCTCATGTATTTTTATTATGTCTTATGTCTTATTGTGTATTCTGTATTGTTTCAATGTATTTCATCGTCCCCCCTCTCTGATTGTACTCTTTAGCTCAACATACGAGGACGTATGCTTCCAAGGGGGAAGTATTTGTATCATATCATATCTGTATATTCATTGTTAACTAGTTTTAAGATATTCATTGTTTTTAGCTAAGAGAGAGAGAGTGTATGCGGGTAAGGAATTTTCCTAGAATTCACATCCCAGCCAAGGCGTCAGGTCAAAGCCGGCCCACGGCCTACGTGCAGGACCCTATCACACAGCTCTGTTCCCGTGACGTCATTCTCCCGGGTCAGTCCCGACCAATCATAGGCGCGTAGTCCACCTGGAGTCAACCTTTCCTGACCGCGGCTGAGCACACACCCGTTGTTTCTCGATCACTTCTCTCCCGGCTTCCACCCTGACCAGTAGCTCATCATCTCTCAGCTCGCTACCATCATCAACGTTTCGTCATCTCTCTCAAGGCAGGCAAAGGTCATAGTCACTGTATATTCTGTATCTACTCAAGTCGTGTTGTGTCAATATATCATCTATATCAAGCCGTGTGTGTTTCAACAAGACCTCCATCATCCACGCTACCCCTCTACCTCCACTCTTCCAAGCCACGCGGTGACCGGCCCGGTACCAAACTAATCACCGATACACACACACACACATACACACACACACACACACACACACACACACACACACACACACACACACACACACACGCACAATGCCAGGTCATGGTTACTGTCCCCTTCAACATGGTGATCGGTGTGTGTGATGTATGAGAGGTCTCAGTCTTATTATAGATCCGTCTCTATGACCTTTGAGCTGCTTCAGGGAGGGTGATAGCTGACGATCACAAGTCCAGCGCGTGATCATCCAGACCATGGTGAATAACACACACACACACACACACACACACACACACACACACACACACACACACACACACAAACACACACACACACACATGCAAAAATACACATACATACACACATACTAAATGTGTTTGTCTTGTTAAACGTTAAAACCCTTCTTTACAAAGCAGGAAAAAGGTAATGTAATATTCTATTACATCGCTTTTTACCTATAATTTCAAAAAGCGTCAACGTAATAATTCGGTAAAGGTTTATGTATAGGAACACATGGTTTATTCTACTGTAGCGTTATTGGAGTGCTGCTACATCAGAATTGGAACAACATCCAGGCTTGGCTTTAGTGGTTTATTGGTGCAAGTTGGTTGGTTGGTTTACAGATTGCGGTGCATTGGAGAGATGGTGTGTGATGATGTGAGGGGAGCCACGAGGCTTGGCTCCCCCACCGTGAGCTGTGGTGTTGGGGCGGTGTGGTACACTGCGGCTGACTGACTTGTGTGTGGGTGAGTGAGTAACTGCTCAACCAGTGTGTGTGTGTGTAGCTGCTTATATTCCTGGCGGTCATGTGGTTGAGGTGATAGATGAGATGTGGTCCCCAGGGATAACAGCTGGGCCTAGCTAAACCTATAATTACAATAGGCGTGACCTGGAGGTCATTAAGCCGCTAATGACCTGGGAGTCACCACAGGTCACTACAGTACTCTTTTTCTCAAAATTTTTTTTTTTATATATATACATAATACAACATAGAGACAAACATATGCAGTAAATGGTCTTGATGAGGTGGAGAGGCGTGGTGACGGGAGGCACCGCCGGCGTAACTGCAGGGCTGCGGCCGCGAGCCTGCGGCTGCGGGATGCCGGGGGGTGTCGAAGTCCCGGGGCCTGTAGTGATGCGAGGCTCCGTGGGCTACAGCGGGACGGGGATGGGCTACAGCGGCAACACTGTGGGCAGCGGGCGCTGGCCGGGGCTGTAGAAGTCCAGAGGCCTGTAGGGATGCGAGGCTCCGTGGGCTACAGCGGTGCGGGGATGGGCGGCAGCGGCAACACTGTGGGCTGCGAGCGCTGGCCGGGGCTGTAGCAGTCCAGGGGCCTGTAGGGATGCGAGACTCCGTGGGCTACAGCGGTGCGGGGGGCGTGCATGGGCAGGGGCGGCACAACAGCAGGGGCAGCACCGAGGCAGCAGAAGCGCTGCAGGTGACCGCGGCAAGCACACGTGGCAGGGCTGAAATGCGAGGCTCCAGGGAGATGCGTGAGGAGCAGCGGGCGGAACAGCGTAAAGGCGGTGAAAACTAACCGTGGCAGCACGTTGAAGGGCGTGGACGAGTGCTTCGTATCTGCGGTGATGCAGGGCTGCAGGAAGTCGGGGTGCAGGGCTGCAGGATAGGTGTAGGGGTTGGCGACGCGTAACAGTGGTAGGCGTGGGAGCGGCGAGGGTGTTGCTCCATTGCTCTGTTTTGTCCTGAGTGTTCGAGAGTCATTCCGGGGGTCACCAATTGTAGCGTTATTGGAGTGCTGCTACATCAGGATTGGAACAACACCCAGGCTTGGCTTTAGTGGTTTATTGGTGCAAGTTGGTTGGTTGGTTTACAGATTGCTGTGTATTGGAGAGATGGTGTGTGATGATGTGAGGGGAGCCACGAAGCTTGACTCCCCCACCGTGAGCTGTGGTGTTGGGGCGGTGTGGTAGACTGCGGCTGACTGACTTGTGTGTGGGTGAGTGAGTGACTGCTCAACCAGTGTATTTCTTCTTCAACGTTTATTGATACCATATAATATAACTTACAATAAAATAAGAACATGGAAAATTACAATAAAATCAAACATACATAAATACAAAACATGGTATACAAAGCGGCTTATAGGGGAGCCGCCCGTGGTTGGTGTCTTGTTACCAGTTGACGAGTTTTTGGAGCTTCTCTTCCGTCAGGTCCCGACTTTCGTCAAGCAGGAGAGCGTCCTCGTCCACCTCGTAGTCTTCCTCGTCCATGTTCTCGTAGTCAACCCACTCGTCGACTACGTTGTACCCCGGGAACTGTGGCAGCTTCTTCATGGGCCTGGTGGTAGGGAGTGACCTTGGCAGAGGCTCACTTGCTCGCAACAGCCGCCGCGCTACACTCAGCGCGGGCTCGTGCGAACAATGCTCCATCTTGGCCCACTGCTCCTGCTCGTACAGGTGTCCGTAGTCTATCAGGAAGGAGACCATGTCTGCCTCCGTGAAGACATACCTTTTGGTGGCTGCTGTCTGGGTTGCCGCTGCTCTGGTGGTGGCCACCTGGGGTGGCGGCACGTCCGCAGCAATCGTCTTCTTGGCAGGGGCTCGGCTGGCCTCCTCCTCCTGGGATGGGGGCGGTGGCTCCTGCCGAGCAGTCTTCCTCCGTCTGCGTCTCCGTGGTCCGCGTCGTCGCCTCTTCTCAGGAGCCGGCTGGTCCTGAGCTGGGGGAGGCGGTGGCGGCGGCGGGCGGGGCCTGGTGGGCTCACCCTGTCGTAGGGGCTCCCCGGTGATCCGGAGAAGGCGAGCAGGGCAGCGGTGGTTCCAGGCGTGGTGCCTGTCACCACAGTTAGGACAACATGGAGTGGGCCTGTCCCCGTCTCCACGAAGGCGCCGGATACAGTCCCTCGTCGCGTGGTCACCACTGCACACACCACACAGGTCCTTCTCCCGGGTGCACTGGCGCTGGTAGTGACCGAACGCCTGGCACCGGAAGCAGCGGACGGGCTCAGGAACGAACTTCCTGGTGGTGAACTTACCCCAGCAGCCGAGGTCGAGCGAGGCGGGAACAGGTCCCCGCAGCGTCAGCACGACTTGGCGGGTGGGGAGGCGGCGTCCGTGTCCGGCGTTGCAGGTGCACCGATCAGCTGCCACGACAGCTGGGTGCTCCAACACCGGGTCCAGGGGCAAGGCGATGGGGAAACCCTGGAGAACACACTTGCGGGTGCCCTCCTTCGGCAGCAGGACGATTCCTCGCGGTTGCCCGTCTGCGATCTCCTGTAGTGTGGTGGCGGCGGCCCAGTCCGCTCCACGGATGAAAAAGTCCCCCGTGCGGGAGACATCCACCCGGAGAAGGAGCTTGAACTCCTTCTGCAGCCACTTCACCACGCGGAGCGGGTTTTCCTCTTGGTGCTCGGCAATCCTCCAAAACATTGGAGTACCGTCGGCAGCCGAGGTCACAGGGGCATCCCGTTTCTTACGACGTTTCCTCTGCACAGTGAGGAAGCCGTCGTCGTCAACGGGTGACTCGGGGGGCCTCTTTGGAGTGGCCATGGCGGGAGTAAACTCGACCGCGAGTGGGCCAATGAGAGAGCAGGGGAGGAGGTCTGCTCACCTGTTCCTAATGTCACTCCACTTACTGTGTAGGACTGACAATATTGTTTCCACGTATCCAGTTGAGGATGGTAGGATGGTAGGATGGTAAGATGGTACATTTAACATATAACAGACGACAAACACTATATTTTTGTGAACTGGTTATATAATTGACTCAATATTTGGTCACGATGATTTTGAATTCATGATTTCATTTGCTTGACTATTCAATTTCATAGAACCAAGTACTAAACAAATGGCGTTCCGTATTGGTTCAAAACTGAACGCAACATTTCACTCTTCAATACGGAACGATTCCGTATTTTAAGGGATAAGTGGTCACTCTAGCTTGGCACACACACACACACACACACACACACACACACACACACACACACACACACACACACACACACACACACACACACACACACACACACACACACACACACACACACACACACACACACACACACACACACACACACACTTGTACTGAATGTGTAAAAGGCGACAGGGATATAAATTAAATCGGAACATGTTGGAGATGGTGGAAGCAAATTTAAAATGGGGGTTGTGGCTGGGGTGGTGTGGTGGGCTTAACCACCACCCAAAGTTTATGACCAACCCCCAAAATTTCCCCCCCTTCCTTCAGTAGGAACACCTATGCTTTGCTGAAGTTATTGAAATGTTCCAAGTGTTATATTACTTCATGCCAAACCTTACCAAGGACCAAACAACGTAAACTAACGTAACGGTCGTGTGAATAGCAGATTATAATTATATTACATGACGGTTGTGTGAATAGTCAACAGAAAAAATTACATTAGCTACACGAAAGTTGTGCGAATAGCTGATGAGAACTTATGTGCAGGACAGTCGTGCATATACACACTTCCATTTACAAACACAATGCACTCAAGGTCAAACAAAAAACTAACACACATTAATAAGACTTGGAAAGAGGAATACAAGAGTTGCGACTTAACAATGCTAGGACATTTTTCTACTTTAGGCGCGGATCTTTAGAATTTGTCTAAGTCAACGGTGCAAGCGGGCAGGAACATGTCAAAATAGCGGTACATATAGCAAGCATTCGGTTTGGATAACATGAAATTTAACCACTAAAAGTTTAAAAAAAAAAAAAAATTTTAAATAACGATGAGAAACGACTGAATTTTTTATGGTTACTGGTTAAGACTAAAAATAATAAATCCATATATATGGATATGTTTTTAACGCCATAATAAACATAAACATGGATGCACTCGATTCAAGTTAGCTTCGTTAATATCTTGCTGCTCACAATCAGGGAAACTGAGGTTCGTGTCCTTGCATATGTTGTGCAGCATGACACAGACCTTAATTATTCTGCATACACATGCAGGGAACTTCACTCTAATGTCAGTGAGTAGGATATGGAATCACCGCTTCAAATGGCCGATTCCTCTCTCCACGACGGAGTCTAGACAAAACCCCGAGGACAAAACCCCAAGACAAAAGCCCCAATACAAAATCCCCAGGACAAAACCTCCAGGACAAAATTCAAGACAAAGCCCCCAAGACAAAAGCCCCAGGACAAAATCCCAAGGACAAAACCCCTAAGACAAAACCCCCAGGACAAAACCTCTTGGACAAAACCCCAGGACAAAACCCCCAATCCAAAACCCCGAGGACAAAACCACCAAGACAAAACCCCCAAGACAAAACCCCAAGGACAAAACCCCCAGGATAAAACCCCCAGGACAAACCTCCCAGGGCAAAACCCCCAAGACAAAAGCCCCAGGACAAAACCCCCAGGATAAAACCCTGGGACAAAACCCCCAGGACAAAATCCCCAGGACAAAATCCCCAGGACAAAATCCCAGGACAAAATACCCAAGAAAAAAAACCCAAGACAAAATTCCCAGGACAAAACCCAAGTGCAAAACCCCAGGAAAAAAAACCCAGGAAAAAACCCCAAGACAAAACCCCCAGGACAAAACCCAAGGACAAAACCCCCAGGACAAAACCCCCAGGACAAAACCCCAAGACAAAACCCCCAGGACTAAACCCCCAGAAAAAAACCCAAGGACAAAACCCCCAGGACAAAACTCCCAGGACAAAACCCCAAGACAAAACCCACAGGACAAAACCCCCAGGACAAAACCCAAGGACAAAACCCCCAGGACAAAACCCCCAGGACAAAAGCCCAGGAAAAAAACCCCAAGATAAAACCCCCAGGACAAAACCTCAGGACAAAACCCCTAAGATAAAAACCCCAGGACAAACCCCGAGAACAAAATCCCCAGGAAAAAACCCCAGGACAAAACCCCCAGGACAAAAGCCCAGAACAAAACCCCCAGGACAAAACCCCAGGACAAAAACCCCAGGACAAAAGCCCAGGACAAAACCCCCAGGACAAAACCCCAGGACAAACCCCCAAGACAAAACCCCCAAGACAAAATCCCCAGGACGAAACCCACAAGACAAAACCCTAGGACAAAACCCCAGGACAAAACCCCAAGGACAAAACACCAGGACAAAACCCCCAAGACAAAAACCCAAGACAAAAACCCCAGGACAAAACCCCAGAACAAAAGCCCCAGGACAAAACCCCCAGGACAAACCCCCAAGACAAAACCCCCAGGACAAAACCCCAGGACAAAACCCCCAGGAAAAAACCTCCAGGACAAAACCCCCAGAAAAAAAACCAGGACAAAACCCTAGGACAAAAACCCAAGACTAAACCCCCAAGACTAAACCCCCAAGACTAAACCCCCAAGACTAAACCCCTAGGACAAAACCCCAGGAAAAAATCCCAGGAAAAAACACCCCAAGACAAAACCCTCAGGACAAAACCCTTGGACAAAACCCCCAGGACAAACCCCCAGGACAAAACTCCCAAGACGTAACCCCCAGGACAAAACCCCAGGACAAAACCCCCAGGACAAAACCCCAAAGACAAAACCCCCAGGACAAAACCCTGTTACCTGGTGTGGTGGTTTGTTATTTATCACACCACAGCCACCATATGTTACCACCGATACCACCATATGTTATCTTGGTGCTACCAGGTGTTACCGTGGTGATGGTAACGAGTGTTATGTGAGATAGTGTGGCCCGAGCGGTTTAGCCAAATACGTGTACTTTATACAGTTTTATTTACAGTATAAGAGGATCAGTACACTGATACATAGAATAAGTCTCACTGCTTGTATTTGTATTCTAATCAAGCAGGGTTATGCACATAGATTAAAGTATATCACAAGAGTCACTGTGGCACTATATCTCCACACTTGGGTATAAGGTGAGGTTTGTGCAATATATATAACTTCAGCGACAGTTTGTAGGGCACTCTTAATAATGTCAGTTATACGATAAGTCCGGACACACGAATGTACGGTGAGAGTAGAACACTCCGAGGTCCATGACTTGTAGGTGTAGCTGCGCGGTTAGGTCTGAGGAAGCCGGCCAAGCTGGGCGATGAAGCATCTTCGCCGACGCCCCTCAAACGCTGAAGCCAGCCGCTTTTCTTTAGGCGACAGCATAGCGCCTCACATCACAAAATACCTTCTAGACGCTGCGGTCAGCAGCATCTCTCTGACCGGATGGCGGCCAGACACCAAGAGACTGCTTCCGAACGTTCGCCGTCACAAGACATTCGAGAACCTACTACATATATACCTCAACAATTATAACAACATTAATTGCATAATACATGAGATATATAGGAATAAAAATATAAGTAATACTACCTGCCTAACATGGGGTACATCGCTCGGTCACTTACTCGACGCGACCTCGCGACGTTCCTATATATCTAGAGTCATGTACCTAACCTTGTGGAGGTGTCAATTCGTGGTCGCTAGCAGCTTTATTTGAAACTCTACCTTTTAACATATTATAGAGTGTTAAAGCACGTTTCACTAGATAAAATAGAGGAATCATTATAACAATCACCAGCACTATCGGTAAGATGGCCGTAGGGGAGTGTACATAAGGGCTCATGTAGGTCGGTAGGGAAGCATGGACTGCCGATTCAAATTCTGAGAAGTTATTTAATTTAGACTCAGAAATGGCATTAGTCACATACTTAATAGAAGAAATATTTACACTTTTAGCAAAATCTAAGGTGTAAATACGCATAAAAAGTTTAGAAACAAAACCTTTATGAAGTGTCTTAGGATGAGTCGACACTGTTGCTGAATTCAAGGTACATAATTTAAGAATAGCAAAGTGACCAGTTTGTCGACCGTGTAACCTTCCTGAAGGGCAAATCACTGTCACCATCGTAGGACGGATGAAGAAAAAGTAATGATGGCCCATGAAACTTTTATGGTAAAAAGGTTTTGGCTGTAATTGAGTGTAAGGGCATAGGTTTAAGCTCTGTGAAGCATCGTGTTGAATCAAAGCAACTTCACACGCACCTTCTTCTTTAACAGGTAAGAATGTAAAGAAAGACGCAGGGCAAAAATTAAATCCTATATGCTCAGATTTACACTGGTGAAGTATTTGGTATTCACCGGTACTGTAGAGAGTAAGACCCTCGTTGACCAGCACAATAGAGTCAGGTAAATCAACGGCGAGAATAGAGGTGTTGATTTGAAATGGGAATGACTCTATTCGGTGAATATCATAAACAACCTTTGAATGAAAGGGAACATGAACTACAATGGCGTCTGACGTTAACATTGCACTGAGAAGTGGTAATAATGTAAACTTTCCGCTCCAGCAAAAATAGGGGTTAGATCATATTGTTCCTCTGCTATCGTTAGGGTGTGTAATAAATCCTTAACTGGGAATAAGGATGAGGACACTCTACCTCGGGAAGCGTCAACCACATTCCTCAGTACGAGCTCATTTGCATGCATGACCGTATTGACTGAATTTTCTAGGGCATTTAGAACCATAAGAACCTCATCAATAGCATAGGAAACATCTATGTTAAGGAATGCTTTGTTAAGAGAAGCACCTAAGATGTTAGTGTAATTTACCAGTTTAATCGTGCCTTCCTTGAGTCGTGCAATGTTTCTGCAGTTAAGATCTACAGCCTTACGGTTAGATATAGCCATTGCAGCTAAAGTATTGTAACGTTCTTGCAAATCCTTTACATCGCTATCCATGGCCGTACCAAACATCATCTGAGACAACATGCCAAGGCCATCAATTAGACCTCTTTTTGGACGATTATTTGAAGGGAATCCATCATAATTTTCCAAGGCGTCCTTGACTGTATCTCTTGGAAACTCCACACGTTCCTTCAACAACATCTTCATTAGGGAAGAATATTTTGTATCATGAATCGTGTGTTTGTTTAATTCAAATAGAGTATCACTTAGTTGTTCAGTAAGGTTTAGCAGACTACCCGGTACTGCTTTAAGCTCAGTATATGGATAACGAACCCACAAATAATCCTGGATTAAGGAAACTCGGCCTATGTTGGCAGTGAGAGCTCCTGGCTTCAGATGAGCAGGATCTCGAGCTTGAGTAGAAGTCAGAGCGAGCAGGAGAATGATGATAGCATACATCTCTGAAACAAGCAGAAATAAGAAAGTATGGAAATAAACTACTTCATTAGATAGCATTCAGCAAGAAATTATTTGCGAGAACGTAGATTGTAACCATGAGATTTAGTGGGTTGAGATGTGGTATTAGTATTAAGATGCACAGCGTTAGTAAGATTAGCTGTTTCTACCAAGCTTATGTTAGTTTTGGCCTTCGTCCGTTTTAGACGATCGCTATGTATAATTTTCAGCGTTTGCAGCCACGGATCTAACACCTCAACTTTATTTCCACTAATATGCTTAGTAATCAGGCGCGGTCCGATAAATTTAGGTGAAAGTTTAGAAGACCTTTCAGGTACTTGAACCATTACTGTATCGCCTGCTTGCAATTTAACAGGAGAAGCTCTTTTATGTTGCTTCTCTGCCATGGCTGTTTTTGATTCTTTTAAATTCCTCTGTACTTTCTGGTGAATATCTGAGAAAACTTTAAGCTGACATTTTCCATAATCATCCACATTATAAACAGGAGGCTGAGGCGAACTTATGAGATCAGTCGGGAGACTCATTTCTACTCCGTAGAGTATATAGTGAGGCGAGTGACCCGTTGACTCACATTTACTTGAATTAATACTGGCTGCTACATGTGAAAGCCAATCTTCCCAAGTTTCTAACAAACCACCCAACACTGGCCGCAATACTTCTAAAATTTTCTTGTTAGAGCGCTCTACAAGACCATTGCTGGCTGGATGATAGGCTGTAATGAAAGTTTGTTTTATGGTATATTGACTACATATTTCGCTCAACAATGCATTTCTAAACTCCTTACCATTGTCAGAAAGAATAGTCCTTGGAGTAGAATGAACAAGAAACACTTTATTAATGAGTCCATGAGCAACAGCGCCAGCTGTTTTGTCCTTCAAGGGAGCCAGAACGATGTATCGTGAGAAATGGTCGACACATACGAGAAGATACTTGGACCCTTGACGACTAAACGGAAGTTGCAGTAAATCTATGCCAACGATATCCCAAGGTTGATTGGGTGGCGGATATTAAAAAATCGGTGCTTGTTTAGGCACCGTTCCCTTATTCCGTGCACACTAAATACATTGATCCACATGTGCGTCCACATCCATTTTCATGGTTGGCCAGTAGTATTGATAGCGTGCAGCGCGTAAGGTGCGATCTTTCCCCTTATGTCCGGCAACTGCTGTGTTATGAAGTTGATATAGTACTGTCGGTACATACACCTCGGGTATTACTAACTGTGTTACCGGTTTTTTCTTGTTCGACCAATGACGGCAAAGAACACCATCCGTATTGAGTAAAAACTGAGAAAGAGATATATGTAGCTCAGGTGGTGACGGTGTTTCTCCCGTCATAATCCCCAAAAGTTTCCAAGAAGTTCGTACGAAACCTATCGTAGTCTTCTTTCTTTGTTGGCTGCACAAAAGTGCTGGATTCCATCAAATACTCGGCAGGTGACCCTTCTTCTAATCTCGAACGTATGAAGGAAATTTTATCTGAGGATAATGTTATGCAAGAATTGCTCATTACGTCTTCACATTGTTTAATAAAGGATCGAGCGGAGTAACTCGAGTCGCGCTTACCGGAAAACTCACGGACTTTGTCGGTGGTTTGGAGAACCTTGATAGATTGTTGTGCCTGCATGGTAACGGCTTGTACCTGTGCAGGTGGTGGTTGAGACGCAGACGATGGACCGGCAACAGGCGGTGGTGAGGGAGTGCGAGGGGGTGTGTTCCCTCCAGTACCACTACTAGGGTTAGTTGTCATGCTGGTGGGTGTTGAGTTAGTACAGGCAAAAAAATTAGTATCTACGGGAACGCGTGGATGCTGTATTCCACTTCTAAGTGTGCGTATATTATCACTAAGTTCAGTCCCAGCAGACGCACCTGCTTCCTCCAAACAATCACCTTCAGCAGTGCAAATATGATCAAATTCTTTCACTAACTTCGTTAAATTGTCTTTCGACATCGATTTACTAATAAGTAATTAATTGAAAATGATTAAAATAAATTAAATTCACTACTTACTTAATTAGAAGTGATATAGTAACGGTAGTGTAACGTTGTTTAAATAATTTCTCAGAGTTCACAATGCTTCACGTTGCCTTATTCATAATTATAATAATAATAAGGGAATGAACAACACTTAAATTTGATTATTAGTAATAAAATGAGACCGTTAATTAATCAAGAAGAAATGAGAGGATGGTGAAAAGTATACACATATAAATATACACCAAATAATCCACTAGACTCAATATACTGCTATTTTTTTCAGCAAAATATATATGAGCAACAATAATAATAAATCACTGCTTTAACCACTTAAGTGTATGCAAGTGTTATTGTTTTAATAATGTGTAATGGGAGTATTTTAGCTAAATGCATGTGTATCTCACCTAAATAATTAATATGCGACGGTAAATTGATTGAAGTCGCCGCTGTCCTCACGAGTCCTTTCAGGCCAGGAAACTTGTCTTCCTCGCCCTCTCGTGTCCCTCGGTTGGTCAGCTGTTGTAGTGGGGTGGGGGTAAGGCCACACCCTTCGTTGAGTCAGCCGGGGTGAAAGGTTACCTCCTCTTCTTCTTCTTCTTGTCTCCCGCGGGAAGTAAAGCGGGAAAGTGGGGGTGAAATTGTTGTTGTCACCCAGTAGAAATCTTCCTCGTCCTCTTCTTCAGCCACCAACAGGTTCACCGTTGTCTTGACACGGGGGAAACGCTCGCTTCCTCACAGAGAGTTATGAGGTGCTAGTAGGTGTGAGAATACTTGAGGGTAGTGACGAGCGGTGTCAAAGTTCAGCAGGATGTCTGACGAAGCGCTGACCTGGTCATAAACATCTCGTCGACGCTTCTTTCCACTACCATCTCACTCCTTCGTTTCTCTGTAGAGATCGTTCAATCCGTTTCCCAAAAATGTTCGTGTTATGAGTGCAACTGGTATTTCGTATCTCAAACACTGTTCACCATATTGTTACCTGGAGTGGTGGTTTGTTATTTATCACACCACAGCCACCATATGTTACCACCGATACCACCACATGTTATCTTGGTGCTACCAGGTGTTACCGTGGTGATGGTAACGAGTGTTATGTGAGATAGTGTGGCCCGAGCGGTTTAGCCAAATACGTGTACTTTATACAGTTTTATTTACAGTATAAGAGGATCAGTACACTAAAACATAGAATGAGTCTCACTGCTTATATTTGTATTCTAATCAAGCAGGGTTATGCACATAGATTAAAGTATATCACAAGAATCACTGAGGCACTATATCTCCACACTTGGGTATAAGGTGAGGTTTGTGCAATATATATAACTTCAGCGACAGTTTGTAGGGCACTCTTAATAATGTCAGTTATACGATAAGTCCGGACACACGAATGTACGGTGAGAGTAGAGGACTCCGAGGTCCGTGACTTGTAGGTGTAGCTGCGCGGTTAGGTCTGAGGAAGCCGGCCAAGCTGGGCGATGAAGCATCTTCGCCGATGCCCCTCAAACGCTGAAGTCAGCCGCTTTTCTTTAGGCGACAGCATAGCGCCTCACATCACAAAACACCTTCTAGACGCTGCGGTCAGCAGCATCTCTCTGACCGGATGGCGGCCAGACATCAAGAGACTGCTTCCGAACGTTCGCCGTCACAAGACATTCGAGAACCTACTACATATATACCTCAACAATTATAATAACATTAATTGCATAATACATGAGATATATAGGAATAAAAATATAAGTAATACTACCTGCCTAACATGGGGTACAATCCCAGGACAAAACCCCCAGGACAAAACCCCAAGTACAAAACCCCCAGAAAAAACCCCGGGACAAAACCCCAGGACAAAACCCCAAGACTAAACCCCCAAGACTAAACCCCTAGGACAAAACCCCAGGACAAAATTCCAGGAAAAAACACCCCAAGACAAAACCCTCAGGACAAAACCCTTGGACAAAACCCCCAGGACAATGCCCCAGGACAAAACCCCCAGGACAAAACCCCCAGGACAAGACCCAAGGACAAAACCCCCAGGACAAAACTCCAGGACAAAACTCCCATGACCAAGCCCCGTGACAAAACCCCCAGGACAAAACCCACAGGACAAAATCTCCAGGACAAAACCCCCAGGACAAAACCCCCAAGAAAAAAAACCCAGGACAAAACCCTCAGGACAAAACCCCCAGGAAGAAATCCCCAGGACAAATCCCCTAAGACAAATCCCCAAGATAAAACCCAAGGACAAAACCCCTAAGACAAAACCCACAGGACGAAACCCCCAGGACAAAACTCCAGGACAAAACCCCCACGACAAATCTCCAAGACAAAATCCCCAAGACAAAATCCCCAAGACAAAAACCCCAAGACAAAATCCCCAGGACAAAACAGTCAGGAAAAAAACCCAGGACAAAACCACCTAGAACGAAACCCCATAGGAAAAACATTTAGGAAAAACTCTCCAGGACAAAACACCCTCTCAAATATATTTTTCTTGATAGGTAAGGATTCATTTAATTAACCACTTGATATCTCGTTACGTTTATAATGCACTGCAATTTCAACCTCAGAAACTTGTTCAGATTACTTGAAACATTTATGCCGCTGAATTACAGAAAAAAAAATGCGTATTTTTTTCTTCTCAAAAAGTATAGTTTAGTATGGTTTGAACAAGGATCAGTTATTTGTTTATATAAGTTAAAGTATGGTTAATTTATGTTATATTATGTTCATTTAGAAGCTATCAAATGTTTTCTATGATTAAAGCTAAGGTATTGTCGGGGTGCAGACGCCGTTTTCTTTCCACACGCCATTCTAGTGAATATAAAAAATTACCGAAAAAAAAAGCTTTGTTAGCATAACCTTCACATAGAGGCAGTCAAATAAACCTAACCAAAATTAACACAACCAAACCTAACTAAACTTAACTAAACCTAATAAAACCAAACCTAACTAAACCTAACGTAACCTAAAAAAATGAAATAATATTTATTTCTGTAATTCATCGGCATAACTGTTTGGTGTAATTTAAACAATCTTCTGAGGTTAGATTTGCAGTGCATTATTAAGGTTACGTGATATCGAGTGGTTAAAAAAACAATTCTTTACCGATTAGGTTAGCTTAAGTTTTTTGCGATTGGGGTTATTATATAATAAATGTAATAATTTACATCTCTTAGAAGTATTCATATATTATTATGATTTATATGTAGTATATATATATATATAAATATATATATATATATATATATATATATATATATATATATATATATAATATATCAATATATATATATATATATATATATATATATATATATATATATATATATATATATATATATATATATATATATAGTATATATATATATATATATATATATATATATATATATATATATATATATATTACATATATATATATATATATATATATATATATAATATACATATATATATATATATATATATATATATATATATATATATATATATATATATTATATATATATCTATCTATATATATATATATATATATATATATATATATATATATATATATATATATATATATATATATATATATACATATATATATATATATATATATATATATATATATATATATATATATATATATATATATATATATATATATATGTATATATATATATATATATATATATATATATATATATATATATATATATATATATATAT
>JAXIVD010002145.1:5000-60000 GCA_036785275.1 Cancer borealis
ATTATTCCATTGTATCTGTTATGATAATAATGAATAAAACTATGATAATAGATTATGATAATGATCATTTCAACTAACTGATTGAAGGCATTCAGCCACTGCCCAGACCAGTGAGTGTGAGCAGTACTCACCTGCATGAGGGATGCGCCGCGCGCATCACCACAGCCCAGTCACTCAAGAGGACGGAGTACGACGTATTAACTTCACTAGTTGCGGTTGAAAGCTGAAGAATTATTTGATGTTTTGTTAGTTTGATAGGCGCTTAGAACAACATTTCAAACAATCATTGTACCTTCAAAATGTTTATTAAATTAATGTTATACTTTCGCTTCTTTTTTCACTCATACATGACCTACCACTAACATGCCTTTCAATGATCGTTTCATTAATGCATCGTCCTTTTGCACTGCAGTTCAACTTCCATGAAAATTATCCTCAAGACCATAAGCTTCGCTGTCATACTCAGTAACAGCAAGTTCTCAATCAGCTTGTCACGGAGTCTCTTTGAAAACATGACAAAACCTGAAAAGAAACTGAATATCACACTGCACAAAAAGGCGAGGCTTCACTGGGCAAGTTAATTTGCCAGAATGTCTGGAGAAATTATTTATCACCATTTTCATTTAATGTCAGTTATGTCGAACATACACTTACCACTACTTAGATAAATGTAAAAACTTTGATCTTAAGAAACATTTACATACCTTTCACCGTGTTATCCAAAGAGGGACATCGATGCCTGTTGTGACGTGTAGGCAGGAGGAGGGAGGACACACATTCTTCCCTCAACGCTGATTACTACCACAAAACTAAACTTAGGTTGCCTCTATGAAGAAAATTAGTATATTTTATCTTCCTTGAGTTGACTTGCCCAATGCCCTGTCACTTGTATTGTCCAGACGAATGAGTATCAAATGTGAGCAGCCTGTGTAGTGAAGGCTCCAGGATGCCTGCATACAACAAGCACCATTACAACTGTTATCATCCTTGCTTACACAACACTGGTGAAAATGCCTCTGCCCAGTGTTGTATGTGACTTTTTTATTCGTACCAACCCAGTAACTGTCTCAGAAAATGTTCCCCAGACAGCAATGCACATGAAATGGATCTGTTTGACACTTGGAAGCCTAACTGTGTCATTCAGTAAAACGCATGTGCAGAGAAGGAGCGAGTCCACAGCAGGTGATCGAGGCAAGAATGGTAGAACCTTCACCTAACACCCATGAAGAGATGAGTGTTTCTTTTACTCTTTTTTTCTACAAAACGCTATAACCACTCTTTACGTGTAATGATAAATATATGTACACACTGACCACCTTACATAAAGACAGGTAAAATGGCAAATATCACAGACTTCTTCAATAGATATTCTCAGGCCAGCCAAGGGTAATGAGACGCTGATGGTAAACAGATACCGTTGCCGCGCACCAGTTTCAGTTCACCAATAAATATGAAGTCGTGTTCTTGCTTGTGTAGCATCAAACGCTTTTAAAAGGGAATCACAGTCGAACATCCTTGATATACACGAATATACGTGTGTCAGAGGATACACTTTTCCTACACCACACATTCACGGACACTTGATAAAAATACACTTGTGGCGACAGTATAATCTAGTCCGCCAGTAAACACATCACCGCCATCACCACCGCCACCACCGCTACCACCACCACCACCATCACCACCACCAGCACCATCACTGACAGCTGTCCAGGATCTGTGTTAACTATCTATCGGACATCTAGGAACATAAGAGCCAATAAGTAGTACAGTTAATCTTGTTCTTGCTTTTTGATTATGTAATGTTCACAGAAGCAAAGATGATGATGATGATGATGATGATGATGATGATAATAATGATAATGATGACAATGATAATATTGATAATAATAATAATAATGATAATGATAATAATATTAATAATAATAACAATAATGATAATAATGATAATAACAAGAACAACAATAATAATAATAGTATTAGTAATGGTACGTTTGTTAATGTTTTTTAGACAGATCTGTACAACCATTGTCACTACAGATCACCAGCACGTCTGCCTGCACACTGCACACTGCACTTGTGTTTCCAGCAGAGAGTTGTGTTTGAAAGATAGAAAAATTAAAAGCTTCATCGTACAAACAGCTTCCCATCAATAATAATTCAGTTCCAGCATAAAGGAAGTCTTCAATAGTATCCTATTGATGCCTCCACGTAATAGTAATGACTTCATGATGTAGTATTCTATATTTTTTCTTTTTCTTTAACCTTTGAATACTTTTAAAAAATGGTAGCATTGATTTCAACCCCAGTAATGAAAATGAATGCCTTCATTTTGTTCTTGTAAATCATTAGTAAAGCCTAACACACCTTCCTTTGATCGGAAAGGCTTCACGTGTGACCGTCACACGCACGCACGTGCGCATCACTTCAATAATATGTTGTTATATTAACATCCTTTTGATGCCACGGGCGTCCTGCTGCTGCTGCTGCTGCTGCTCACATGAATAGTCTAGCTAGTACTAAGTTTCTCTTTGGATGAATTCTCTATTTTGTCATCACACTCAAACCAAGTACCATACGTATTCCTTTTCTTCTCTCTCTTTTTTCGTTCAAATATTGTTTGAGTCATATTTCGTAGGAATATTTGTGTGCCATCCCCGCCTCAGTGTCATTAGCTGCACGATCCAGCTATATCCGAGACCTTAGCCAATGGCGTCGTTTGGGAACTATTAAGAATGGCTTCGCGAGGTAATAGTTGGTTATTAGCTTAATTAAACTAATTCGCCTGATGATACGTGTATTCCAAACGCGGCTCGATGCGTTGATTTGGCTGGCGGAGGCTGCAGGAGGGGCTGGGAGGGAAGGTAGGGGGTGGGGGATGGGGGCTGATGGCTGGCACCACTGAATACTGGCGCTGCGTGCCTAGGGCGGCGTGAGGGTGCCAACCAGACTACTGTGAATGCATGTTATAGTGTTCATCTGTTCTTAAAGTAAAGGTGGTAAGTAGAGAGAATGGTTATATAAGAGGTAGTAATTAGTTATACATTGAAAGGTAATTAGTCTATCGTTAGGAATGGTATTTATTAATGACATATATGGATGTCAATGTAAGAAGTGCCAATACTAGTGGAATTGTAATAATTTTTTTATTTTATTTCAATAGACGATGATGATGATTTCCCGTTCTTAAAAAAATGTCCTCTAATATCACAGTGAATATTTCAGGAGTTAAGTTTTGCCTTATCTGACACCTTTTTGGTATTTTCTCGCTGACCTTATGTAGTTTTTAAGTGACTGGTTTTTTTTTTTATGGATATCTTCTAATACCATATATATATATATATATATATATATATATATATATATATATATATATATATATATATATATATATATATATATATATATATATATATATATATCTTCTATCCTATGTTTCATGAGTCCTTTCATAACTGCTAAGGTTACCAAGGAGTCGAAAGTTTTTCTTTTTTTCGATTACTACTACTACTAATAATAATAATAATAATAATAATAATAATAATAATAATAATAATAATAATAATGATAATGATAATGATAATAATAATAATAATAATAATAATAATAATAATAATAATAATAATAATAATAGTAATAATAATAATAATAATAATAACACTCTTGTTGCTGCTAGATACGGGTTAAATTTACCAAGCACTGCAAATATAACAAATTTTTTTAATTCAAAAAACCCAACAAATATCTGGATGTGAGGTTTTTTGTAATAGTAGTTTGTAAGGCAAGACAGTTTATTGTGTCTTAAAAATCATTCATCTTTTCTCGATGTGTTTCTGTCCTTGCTAACACTGCATTCAAGAGTGTAGCAGAAGCCAATGAGACTCATGTTATTAGTTTGCATAAGGAATTGCATTGTAACATAGTATAACAACCACATAACCACGTGCCAAATATTCACGACAACCACAATGACATTCTTAATTTTGTATTTTGTTGAAACGGAAATTACTATTTAGAATTAAGAATGCAACAAGTACAAAGCAACAGTTGATCAGAGGAACCAACAACATCCAGGTGTGTGTGTGTGTGTGTGTGGATCAACAAACACCTGACACCAGCCTACCCTGCCAGCTGCCTCCCCTGCCAGCTGCCCCCCTTGCCACCTTGTTTTCCCTGCCAGTTGCCGCCCCCCCTACCAGCTAACCTCCCCTGCTAGCTGCTTTCCCTTCCAGCTATTCCCCCCCCTGCCAGCTTGCCTCCTCTGCCATCTTGCCTCCCCTGTCAGCTAGTACCCCCTGCCACCAGCCTCCCGTGCCAGCCAGCCTTTCCTGCCAGTTTGCTTCCCCTGTCAGCTAGCTGTCCTGTTGTGCTCATTACCACGTTTTAATCAAGGTTATTAGACTTAATGCCTTGGTTAGTATTGTAATTAATTAGGTTAATGGCAAATTACTGTTTACATTAAACCTGCTGACGGATTTAATGAGCTGCAAGTCACTTTTACTTGCTATTTTTGGGTCAGGTTCGATTATTTCCAAACTTTCAATATTCACTCGTCAATTTTTGAGGGAAGGTAAATCACGCAATACTGAAATGAAGTATAAGTCTCTTAACAGGAAAAATGTATGAATGAAATATATTATTTATATTTCTCGACAATATGTAAGGCCAATGGAAAACTGTGAATATTTTTATCCCTGAAGCTCTGCCGTCCCGTCCCACCCAGCCCCGGCCTCATGACAAGGAGATCCCCGGACTTTTAAATGTGCACGTGTTTATTGGCGGACATAAAAATACGAGTCTACCTAATCAGCGGGAGATGCGCCACGGGGTGCGGGGATACTTACAACTCGGCTTTCTGCTCAAATTCCGAAAGAGAAAATTATATTGAAGGGCGAGAATTTCAGTTTGTTGCCGCGTGATGAGGAAGGAGTCGCAGCGCAGATCACGGCAACACTTTGATAGCGTCAATTAAGGTGGTGAGTGCTGCCCTTCCCTTCCTTCCCTCCCTCACCTCTCTCTCTCTCTCTCTCTCTCCTTTCCCTCCTGTCACCCTTCCTCTCCGGTCTTACAAGGGGGGAGGATCTTTCGTCCCGTACCGTAGCGTTCCGTTCCGTACCGTAGCGTTCCGTCCCGTTCCATCCCGTCCTTTACTGTCCCGTCCCATTTCATCCCATCCCGTCTCGTCCCGTCCCGTCCCACCCCTCCCAGCCACACCTTGCCGCCAGTCCCTCCCTCCCCGTCCCTAATACTCGTATGGACAGGCTTCAAGCAAGAAATTAAAAAAAATAATCATGATTCCGACTATGAAAACAATGCCGGATGAACGCGGAGAGACACTCATAATTTTTCACTTATTAGTAAAAGCAGCAACGTAATTATCAACGTCATTTTTTTCCGCGTCCATTTTTGCTCTCCGCTGCGACATTGGCTCGATGATATTTCCAAACTAATTTTGTTGACCTTATCATCCCTCTGCTAATTTCCACTGGCATCCTGCATTTTTTTTCAGATTCGTACATTTCACAATTAAGAGTAATCTTCTATTTCACGGTTTTATTTATAATATTGACTAAAGCAATGTATGTATATATATATTTTTCGATTGTCCTCATTTTCTTGGGCACGGTCATAAAAACTTTTTATGCATCAATAAAGATTTTTATCCCTAAATTCCCCCGTCCATGAAATTTGAATTTTGACAAATGACTGAAATATAGGCGCACTTATTTTGTACGGCACTGTAATTCTTTCGGTACATGGCAGCAGAAAATTAATTAGCACTGAATGGACGTATATTTAATTAAAAATCTTGTTCATGTACCTTGTCCTGTCATCAGCATCAATCGGCACCCACCGCCACCCAAACACCAACACCACCCACCCGCCACCGCCGCCCCCACCACCACCACCACCACCCCGCCCATTGCCACCCCTACACTCAGCAGCTGCCACCCACCAATGCTACCCATCCCATCCACCACTAAACCCAACACCCATAAACCGTAATCAACTAAACACTAGCCACCCGCCCATTACCGCCCACCACCCACGCCGCCCACCGCCCACTCTTCGCTTCAGATCCCCCAAACAAGTCGCATAATTAACAAATTAGGTGCAAATCGGATTACAAATGAGTGTTTCATCACTCATTGATTGGCAAGCAGGTATTTTTCGCTGACCCTCACTGTCGGTTTCAAAGAATGTCCCTAATACATTTGAATTAATTAAGTCAGAGGGGCCGACGCACGACCCGTCGCCGGGAAAAAAAATTAATAAAATAAAAACAAACAAAAACTTTTCACGACAGAATCTGCTCCTCCGGCACACTTGTCATTATTTCTTTTCACAGACGTTTCGCGCCGGGCAATAAAATATTTCACAACGCCCTATCAACAACAATACTAAAAAAAATTTAAAAACAAGGGCGTAACGTAAGTCAGCGATAAATATGGGAGTGAGAAAGTAAACAAAGACTCGCACTGAGCAATAACAAACCCACCAGTCCCCCTTCCCTGCCGAGGGGCGCAAGGCTCACAGAAAACGCGCCTCCCCTCCCTCAATTGGGGGAGTGGACGGTGTCCAGGCATATCCCTTGCAACAAAATCAATATGGTCAGTGTTAGGGGGCAGCAGCCGCGCACACCACATGGCCTCTTACGGCATCCACCATCAAAAAGCATAAGAGATCTTTCTGGGCGTCCTGCGTCTCCAGAGGGGTGGTTGGGGGAGTGGAGGAAAGGGCACGCGTGCTTACCTTGCTCCTCGGCGAGGAGATCCGACGGAGGCTCACCGCGGCAGAGCCAGAGGGAGGGGACGAGAGGCAATAATTCAACTGGAGGTCTCTTCGAGAATCCAGAGCCGCCGAGCGTCAGGTTGAGGGTGTGACGTCATCTAGGGAGCCGGTGACGTCACGGAACTAAGATGGTTGAGGGCGAGGCTCCGGCGGGCGGACAGGGCGGCGGCGTGCAGAATGCCGCCGACACATGCGTGGGCTTCTTCATCCATCAAAGAAAGAATTGTTCCACTTTTTTTCCTCTCTATCCTTTATCCTGCAGGGATCCTGTAACGGCCCTTCAGCCCAAGGTATCTGCAGCCCCTCTTGAGACAGTGCCAGCGGGACCACTCCAGGACTGACATAAGACGCCGCCACTCAGGGCGTGTTGCTTACGCCACGCTGACGGAGGCGCGGCTGGCGGGGTCACTACCGGGGGGATGGAGTGAGGGGCCGCCGGCGGTGCTGAGGACTGCGACACAGCTTCTGGCCGACGCCCCGCCACCTTCCCGCTGCCACAACACCGCCACCTCCAAACTGCTTCACACCCAACGCCGCGCCGCCTACACCAAGGAGTTCGACTTGGCATAAGAGACCAAATTCTACCGCCTTTTATTAATATTTTTTCAATAATATCCTTTCTTCCACAATGACAACACCACATCCAAGTAGATGTCCATTTCACACACACTTATGGCACAAGCACGAAAGCGGATCACTCCCTGAAGTTGGCCGCGCGAGGTGAAAATTTTCTAAAAGGAATCGTGGTGATTTTAATGCAGATATTTTTGTGAGCGGCAAGATGATGAGCCAGTAATCGTGTTTTGACGTAATCACTTCCAATTATCTTTCTCTTTGCTTCGAGGTTTCAAGAAGGTCACACTGTCTATTACAAACTAGTTTTCTATATACAGGAGCTATTTAGTAGTAATTATTATAAGTAATTAGATGTTACATAGGTGACATCGTCATAGAAAATGTTGGCCATGAACGTTCTCTTTGAACTGTACTGAAAGGGCTGGCTTAGGTATTAGTTGTCTGTTGCGCGCCAGATATTCTCTTCTTTCTGAAAGCGTTAATTAACAAGCATTTTATATCAAAATCAAATATACTTGAAGCGTAAACAATCATGTCATCCTACATATAAGTGCATGAATATCTTTATCAAAATCCTCAATCATGTTAATGTTTCCGAACACACACATCTTGTCATGTTCCTCTCTACTCTGCTATATTCTCTTACATTCTCCTAATTAGACTGATGCTCGAGCTGCCACTTTCCTTCGTTTATCCTGTCTATGTATTTAATTTCACCCTTATCTCTGTTATCCTTCTCCTCTAATGGTATTTACTTCTTTAATTCCTTCTCTAATCTATAATTCTCCATTTTACCTGAATATCCTTCTATAGTTGACAGTTTTCTGCACTGCCCTCCTTATCTATTTATCATTACCATTATCATTACTTCATTCTACCTATTCATTCATTTATTCACATATTCACTTATCTATTTATATCCTTATTATATATATTTCTATTATATCTTTTTTGTCTATGAATGATCATATTGTAAATTATTATAAACTAGATTTTTTTGTAAGATATAAATAAATACTACAACTAATACTATTACAGTATTTCTTGCACATACCTGTAACTTGTGATACAACATTCTGCTCTTCCTGAAAAACAAAACAAAAACTACAAAAAATTAAAATGAGGATAAATAAAACATAAATGAATAAATAAATAAGAAAACATTTACCTCTTTTTCCACACTTTACATCTAAATTTGATTACTCAGCCACTAAATTCTGTATTTCTGCCTCACTCAACTGCAATAGTTTACCACATTCTTATCTTTTTAACTCATAACACATTTTCTATTCCTCGCTCAACTCTACCTCTTCTTAAACATCAAACTCCATCACTCATCATATCCAATAATCTATTATAATAAATTCATCCTGACCTTGACAATTCCTTGGTCTTTAACACTCTCCAGATTGTCTTGCATATCACCTATGACTACTTGAAGATGTTTTCACTTTTCATACATTGTTATCATCATGAAAAATGAAGGCATGTATGCTGAGGGTGATGGTGGTTCACTTATGCATTAACTCCATTTTTAAAGTTGTCTCTCCAAGGGGAAGGACCCTCCACCCAGACACCTTTCCTATTCTAAACAATTGTCAGAAAAATCTATCAACTGGCTCCATCCAGAGGCTTTTAGGATGGCTCTCTTGTCTCTTATATTCCAGGATGCCACAGTTACAATATGATGAGCATGAGTGACTTCCAGGGAGTACCACACTAACATTGATTTCACCCTAGATTGTGGTAAGCAAGTCCATATCATCAAGAGGCAGGCAAGTCCATTCAAGGACTTCCTGACAAGATACACACTTGATAAGGAGAATTAGTGTTGTGAGAGTTGGCTGGTCGAGTAGAGGACTGAGTGTTGCAATGGTTTTAGCATGTGAAGAGAATGGATGAGAAGCAATCAATGAAAAAAAATTAATGTGTCTGATGTGAGAGGTATGAGGTTGAGACGGAGACCATGAATGGGATGGATCGATAGTGTGAAAAGAGCATTAGACTCAAAAGGGATGTCCGTGGAACAAGGAAGATTGCGTGTGTGTGATAAGAGTTGAATGGAGAGCAGTTGTGGATGCATAAGTGGAGACGCAGCCTCAACAACCACCTTAATGAAAGGGTCAACTGCATTTGGTCTTATCAGATGATTGGGTGAGATGTGGACAGATCTATTTCAATGTGGCAAAGATACACCAGTTCTGATGTCGAGCCCTGCCAAGGAATCACTGATCAAAATAGATGGTGACACAATACAACAGAGTTTTAGTTATATGATATAAGTAACATTTATGATAGCTTCACATATCCACACAGGTAAGCAGGGAATGTGCACTCAATTACTTCACCTTTTTATGACTATGCAAGGAATAGATGTGCCAGTTTGAGGTAAAATAGACCAACTATTTTATGTACAGATACCGCACTTTTTAATATTTTAAGGTCTAAATACATAAATATACATATATGTACAGTAAAATTGATGTCTGAATCTCTACAAAAAGAATTTGGGTGTAAACTAATATGACTATAGAAATTTAGCAAAACTAAGGATCTATCGGGCAGTTTGATGTATTCTTTGGAGTTATGCATTGAACTCCTTTTGAACTGAACAGGAATCCAATATTCTGCTTTTTCTTGGGTGCAATTCCACATATTTAGTAGTTTGGGAGATGGAGATAGAGAAAGAGAGAGAGAGGTAAGACTGGCTAATGATACTTCTTGTAGCTGAGTTTCGGATCCTCCTCATCCATGTCATCCAAATCCTCGGGGTCAGAGTTATTGTCACCCAGCTCTTCTTCCGCTATCATGTCCTTGAACACCATGTATTCCAGGTATGTCAGCCTGGCAATCCTGGACAACAAACACAAACACGTGATTAAGATTCCTGGGCCACATGCTGCTCCTTCTTGTTTATAAGCCATGTGTGATTTCCAAGATATTAATCAGCCATGCGAGAACTCATATTCATCATAGGCTTCTCATCTGATCACAAGCATCTGTTTACTACGGTGAAAGCTGTTTCTTGCTGCAAACTCCTCCTGAGAATTAATTAAGCTTGTCGTGGTGTGCCAGGTACAATCCCAGTTTGAGATGGTTTGCATCTCCTCACAACTCTTGCATAAACTTGCAAGGAGTTTTGTAAGGTGTCCTTGTAACTATTTATGATACCTTATCCAGACTTCTATCAATTTAGTGTTCCTAGTGTGGGTAATCTTCTGTCCAGTGCATCAGTAGTGAAGAACATTCTTTGTTTGATGGCTACAGGTGTTTATGTTTAAAGATGGAGGATGTGAATTTCTGACTATAGATATATAAAATTAAAAGAAGAGACAAACTTTAAAGTCAAAAATTTATATTAACCTAAAGAAAACTGTGCCTATTAAACCATCAACACTGTTCAACCATCAATACCGAGAGAAGGAAGTACGTCAGGGTCATGACTAAGGAAAGTGGTAAAGGTGTAACCCTGTAAGCCAGAAAACTCACTGCTGACTTGAAACAAACATGTATGACAACAGTATCCAGCATAAATATTGCTTCCAAAATTTGATGATAATGCTGGATGGCGTCCTGAGTGAATAAAGGTTGCAGGTGATAAGTAGTAAAGCCTAAATCATGTGTATGTAGTAAATCCACTACTCGGAAAAGAGATGTGGTTACTCTTCCAGCGGCAGCATCAACCAAGTCTCAAATAAGGGTTATGTTGCAAGAAAGAACTGTTCTTCAGGAAGTCTCTTACCTACCCATGCCTAACAACACAGCTTCTCACAAAACAATGAATATGAATAATGAATAAGAAGAACATTTGAGAGCTAGCCCTGTATAGGGAGGTTGTTATATCATGTAACCAGGAAAGCCATCATTAGGTGAATAGGTGAATAAAGACAACATATTCGAGCATGAATAGAAGCTCTGCAAAACGATGATGAATCAAAATAAAAAGGTATTGAACAGTTTTACAGTATGAAGTAAACAGTACTCGTGTAACTGGAAGGTTCATGGTATAAATGGTACAAGAACATCCTCCTTAATGAAGAGCTGTCCATCTGTTTAAACTGAGAAGCAAACCAAAACAGAAATCCACACTACTGCACCTGTTAGTGAAGTGTTTATCCGAAGTGTCCATGATTTCCATGAGTGAAGCGTTCCTACGGTAGCTCTGCTTGTCCCGCAGCAGGTTGGGTTTCTTGTAGAGGCCAGCCCGGAGGAGGAAGAGATGCCTGGTCTTGATGTGCAAGAGGGACCGTTTGAGACACTTGCAGGCAACAATGTGTGGCTGCTCCAGACCCATCTCCTGCACCAACAACACAACAATGCATCATTATCACTACCATCATCATTACCTCCACCATCATAGCCTTGATAACAACCTCACTCAGCATGATGGGGAGGCTACATAAAGGGGAATGCAAAAAGTAATTCTATCCTTGTATATTAACTTAGTCAAACCCCATATGAATCATTAATATTATCACTATTATTGTTATTACTATTATTATGATTAGACCAAGAAAGGTAAAGTTGAGAGGTACCATTCTTGATTACCAATACCTGTACAAAAGTGACACCTTTACCTTGTGGATGTACATAATTTTGGCCATGATATCTTCCCAGTCATCAGTGAGTATGGTTGGGTTGTTCCGAATCAAACTTTTGAAATTCGCTGATGGGAACAAGGCACTCAGGCTGTTGAGACGGCCCTTCACTTTAGACGGGGGAGTGATTAGCAGTGCCGGATGCCTACAGGGGGTGGATGCCAAGTGGCTCTGCATTACACACTACAACCATCAAATGCATATTAGTATTTACACAACTTTGAGAGGTTTTGTATATCTAATGGGCTTTCCTTTATAAATTTTTTTGGCAAGCCTAATTTTGCTAGAAAAAAATAGTACAAATTAGAGATAAACAAGAGGATCCTTATAGCGTAATGTTGACATAGCTTACTTTATGATAAAGTTGAGGACATTGAGCTTGCCAATGTTCATCTGTCGATACTTCAGGAGGGTATCATTGAGCAGTGACGGCTTCATCTTCAGGAGTGTGGGATGGAATGCAATACTCTGAAGGATCTGCAAACTTGGCATTCCATTCTCCACCATCACCTCACAAGTGTTGGTCCAGGTCTTGTGAGAGTAGTTTAGGAGGTCAGGCGTCTCTAGCAGCTGAGCCTCTATGGTCTCTGTCTTGATGCCCAGGTCCAAGAGCAGCTGGTAAAGAGAGGTCACCTGCTCTTTTGGGTACCTGGTGATGCCCCGCACACACAGGTCATTCACAACCTCGCTGGCTCGGGCATCAACATCCACGAGGCTTGGCTCATTCTGTTCTATCTTTGCCTCAGAACAAAACCGTTTATGTCTTCCATGGAGTAACGTTGTAAGGTGAGGGGATGAGGGTAGCAGAGGAGCCACCAAGGGAGCCACACCCCTCAGCCACACAGTCCTGGCACTCTGCATCCTGAGGGTAGTATGAAAAATTGCAAAATAATACACTGTTCAGCTGGCCTCTTTCAGCTCTATATATATAAAAACACTAATTCCTCTACATTCCTAAATCCAGTATCCATGTATCTTATCTACTCATGAAGTAAAACAAAAATAATTTAATATTTCTTGGTAAAATATGAGAAGGCACATGTAGGTACATCTCTAATCTGACGGGCGTCTATCAATGCCTTAAAAACCTGTCATTAATGGAAAACAACATTAATTAAAAGTAGTACAGCAACACCTTAATTTAGTAAAGTTAAGCTGCCAAAGGAGCACTGAATGTTACCTTAAATGAGTCTCTTATGGACAATATCCATCAGTCAAAGTCATCCCCGCCAAGCACTGTTTACGTTGGTTCAGAACATACTGCTGATGATGATGATGACGACTACCTCTAGCTCATTTACCGGTGTATTATTTACTCTGTAATATGAATAAATGTAACATATTGGTAGCAATTCCGATTCAAAATAAGGCATATAATAAAGTTATGAAAATAATAATATAGAACGATATACATTTTATTTAATATTTAAATCAATGGACGTATATATGAAATGTTAAGCTATTTGCTACAATAATGCCTAATTGTTAAACCTGCAACTTGATCTTAATTGGCAACATTGCAGGCAGCAGCTACCTAGAATTTAGACCTGTATCAAACATGTGGAGACAGTCACTAATGAAGAACATGTGAAAATTAGTTAAACAAAGAAATCAATGGCAAAATTAAAACATGATCAGGAATAAAGGTGATTTGATAATCCCCTCGAACTAAGTAATTATAAATCATATAGTTCTGCTAGAGTTAACAAGAGCGCTACTTCTCTCACCAAGTGCTGCCGCGAGCCAGGATCAAACTCATAATTTTTCAGCTACAATCAGAGCCCAGACTACATTAATGTTACTCTACCTACATATCTACTTTTTACCTCCTTTTTTCCTTTTCCATACCATAACTACATACTACTTAATCAACATGCTTGCCTTGCGTCATCACACAAGAAAAGCACAAGTGTAATCACCTGTTAGGAACCAGAACTTTGCTATAATTAAACTTTATACTTTTATAACAATAAAAACTACTTGATTTATCAGTTACATCTTATCATCACTAATTCTAGTTAGGTTAGACAAGTACCAAACTTTTATCTGTATACACTTTAATCTTTACATTAAACTTTACATATCTATAATAAAAATATTATGCATATACTGTAGTATATAAAATTATTAAACACTGTAATTATCACAATATAATCACACTCAGTAAACCATATTTAATGAAGTATTTTGCATCACTAAACAGATCAATATACTTCCTTGACCTTTAAGTGTACTGCAGTACATTTGTAATTTCCAAAAAAGTGCATAGTATTATGTTTTTTCAGCATCACAATATATGTGGTTCTCATGCCACTGAAATTTCAATGTATAATACATAAAAGAAAATATTGAAATATAAGATAGTAAATAATGAATGTCAAAAACAAAAAAGCTTTTGTTTGCCAGAGCTTCTCTAATAAGCTATAGTTCACTAAATAAATCATTTACTTAAAAATTTTACTTTGCAGCTAAAACATACAATTTGTGTCTAACAACACACAAAAAAGAGCAAACAATGATTTCACCCTTGCAGTATCAGAACATACTTTGCTTAAGAAATATCAGCACCTAAACTTAAATGTCACTTACATTAACTATATGAAAACTTGACCTGCATCAATATGAAGTTCATAAAAGCCGTACAGGGCATATAGCCGTACAGGGCATATAGCCGTACAGAGCATATAGCCGTACAGGGCATATAGCCGTACAGGGCATATAGCTGTACAGGGCATATAGCCGTACAGAGCATATAGCCGTACAGGGCATATAGCCGTACAGGGCATATAGCTGTACAGGGCATATAGCCGTACAGAGCATATAGCCGTACAGGGCATATAGCCGTACAGGGCATATAGCTGTACAGGGCATATAGCCATACAGGGCATATAGCCATACAGGGCATATAGCCGTACAGGGCATATAGCTGTACAGGGCATATAGCGAGTCTCTTGTGCTGCCAACATAACTACGTAATATACAACACATTATGAACCTCAGCTGCCTGTGTGCACAATGTCCTGCCACATGGAAATAAATTAAAACAAACATGTGCACAGACACCAATCGGTCTACTAACCAATAAACTGCCTACAAAAAATTCAAACTACATTAAGAGACATTCCATGAACCTCTAACAGCCTTCTTCAATGTTTTTTTTTTTCTTTTTTTCTTTTTTTTCTTTTCTTTTTTTTTTTTTTTTTTTTTTTTTTTGCAGGTGGGGGCGGGTAACTACATACAGTGGACTCAAATTATTTCTAATACACAGAAAGAAGTTGAATAATCTACGTGTCATAAATCAACCACCCCGTCATGCCGTTTTAATTAGTATGGACTGCACATCTAATACCATTTAACTACAACACTTCCTTCTGTAATGGTGCCTTGGTACAGCTAGTCCAACATTATGGTTTGACAATGATGAGAATCGAGTTAACCACAACAGGCATTACTTGGCTACCTCTACATGTGCTTGGTGTTCATAATGAATAACAATAACAGTACATGCTAGCTAGGGGTGTATGCTTCTGTACTACAGCATCAACTTGAGGGTTGTACTACACTATGACTACAGGTTAAGTGGAGCACACATCGTCAAGCTGTCCTCTTTGGTGCTGAATTTGCTTTGTTATATAGAAAGTGACCAAAACAAAACCCCAGAACTATACTAAGGTTTTTAGATCAAGATCATGATCATGGGGATGTATTATTATGTCAAGTATTGAAGTACACCCTAACTTTAATTAGAATGTTATCATTTAACTATGCAAACTCATGCAAAGGAAGGTAACATACATATGTTGAAAGGAGGTAGTATGAAATTACAATACTGCACAAAAAATTAACTTTTCCTCAAAGATTAAATATTTGCCTTTCAAAGTTCTATAGAATGAATGTCCACAGACTGATACACAAACTGACTACGATGGTATTTTCACAAAAAATTAAGTTACGTTGGGTATGTGGCTGGTGCAAAAGGAGTTGAGGCCACTAGTCTATGATACCATTGCCTTTAAATATGCACTAACAGATATGCAAAAATACAAAATCTTGGAGGCTGTAAAATCTTCTGTATTGAGTGTGAAGAGAAGGAAGGAAAGTGTTGGTTAGAAAGGATACCTAGCTTAGTACTGATTATTGAGTCCATGAAGTGTTGTGAGTCAAGGTGAAGTGTGGTGATGAGTGTAAGGCAGTAGCGAGGGAATGTGTGAGTAGATGGATGGGATATTTGGTGTAGAAGGCAGCAGGAGTGATTCTGGCCCCGAGAACAGTCTCATGGGGGTGTGGAGGGAGGCACTCGTGTTTGGGTTGTATTCACTGTCGAGGACAAACAAACACTCTTTCTGAAGGTGTTTTTGTGCCAAAAGAAAAAAATTTCCTTCGAAATATAACAGTGAGTTGAAGTAGAAAAATACACGAGCAGTCAGTCTGATTCACAACTGGACTAGATCACTTCCATCACAATGTGTGCATGAATATGGTCATGTCCAATACTATCTTTCAGGTCAAACAACAATGTGATGCGTATATCAAGTTCATTGCAGGATTTAGTTGTCACACACCAGTTGTGAATCAAGCCTGCTGATCCTGGTGCTAAGTGGAAGTCCAAAGTTTAACTAAAGTTATCACAGTAGAATGTTTCTGTCCATACTTCATTCTGGTGTCTGGGTCAAGAGAAAGATCAGCAGTGACCCTTCGGAACACTCATCACTTGCATAGGAAACCTTCAGTACACCTAATGTTGAGTTGAACCAAGTCATTACATAATGTTGAAATGCCAATCATTACATGGTTGATGAAATGATGACAGTCAATAGATATCAACAAATATCAGTGTTCCATCTCAGTATGGGTGGAGACAGGTACACATTGCACTCAATACTGCATCACACCTGCAATTGGGTTATAAGGACCGCATAAAATCAAATTGGGTCATGTTAAAAAAAATGTGAAGAAATTTGTCAAAAACATAATACTTTCACAGCATCATATCTTTTGAGAGGGAGAATCACAGTAAAGAGGATTCTTCCCTTCCAAATGAGCTGACATACCTCTGGATAAGGACCCATAAACATTTTTTCAATACTAGTTTTCATCCACCTTTTTCACCATTCAAGTCTTTCATCTATTCATGATTTCTATCTTACTCAAGTCAAAATTTTGTTCGTGATCTGCCCAGTTTATGCCGGCCACACGAGGGCAGGATAACCATGGCCACCGCCAGGCCAATCACATCAACCTGACGTCAGAATATTCTAAATATCAATACATCTCATATTACATTCAAAATTCAAAAAAAGCTATAGAAATTTTGTGATGTAAGTAATACTGAATGCGAAATGTTAGCATAACAGTTTCAAATTTTAAAAAATATACAAATTTTTATTAAGTTTAGGAAGACTGGATATACCCTCCCTGTCCCATTTCATTGCAGATTGGACTTATCACGTGAATAAACAGTCCATCAGTATAGTTAGATGCCACACTGCGGTTTTTCATTTCATGAAGTTCAAGACAACCCTCATCTCAAGTAACAACAGAAAAAGGTGATTCAATAATCCTTTGAACTAGGTAACTATAGACCATATAGTCCTGCTAGGGTTAACGAGAGAGCACTACCTCTCTCACCAAGTTAAGCTGCCATGAGCCAGGATCAGACTCACAACCTTTAGGCCACAAGCCGAGCATCACACCACAGAGCCACCCGGCCCCCAAAGTAACAACAGAAACTTGATAGGGGTATCATAAGGAGATACATATGTAAACGTTAGTTTGTCATTCATCCAGGACAGTGAGAAGTTTGGGTGAGCCTTGCACTGCTAAAATTATGATAATGAGCCCAAGACTGAATATCATTTCAATATCCTATAGGCATGATGGCAATTAGGCTTATGAATGGAACTTTCAATTCATGGACTTGAATGGAGTTGCTTCCATCATAATTTATAAAACTTACTTACTCAAACAAAAGAGCAGCAATTTTCCCATCTCACATAAGTATTCCATGACTGTACTGAATGCAGTGCAATCAGTTTCCCTCAAAACTTAGCCTTGACAAGATTGTAGAATTATCTTTAAGCACAGCTTTTAGGAAAATTTGTCATGAAAATACATGAAAACTGGTTAAGAAGCTTGTAGATGTCAAACTTAATATCCGCCTTCCACAAAATGCAAGATATTTGAGCTTTTCCTGTTCTAGTGTCATGAGAAGCACTACAGATACATTGTTACTCTGCATCACAGGAGGCAAATGGCACCGAGGTGATGGAAATAATGTGTCCACTCTGACTCTCTCCAGTGAGGATATAGTATAGTCTGCCTGACTCCACAATGGCACCATGAAGATGACCACTACTACAAAACATGATATACACATACAAGTCTATGTATCCAATAACAAACATATATGCATTATACTTTAGCCAAGTTGATAAACAATATTATATGAAAACTTCTCTCTTACATTTCTAATTTGGATCCAGGTACTACGAGATATCAACGACTACAGTGACTACGGGTCAGCTGTACATCACAGCCCTACAAACAAACAACACTACACATTTTGTCACTAAACACAGTCAATCTTTACAATCAACATTTAAATAATAAAAACACTGACCAATATACACATTTATCTTAACTCTACTACTCACTTTTTTCATTACCAGATTACCAAAGCTTGATGTGAGATGTAAAGGCAGTAGGGAAACTCAGGCTAAAACAGGAGTACTCTTATATTCTTAAACATTTTGACATTTCGCCTTCTTCAGAAAGAATGTCTGTGTCTGTAGTATTCCTGCAGCTCTAGTCCTGGTCTCTTACCACCACTCAACAATTTGGGTGAGTGTAAGAGATGTAAGGGTGGTGGCTGTAAAGGCTGAAACAAAAGTACTATTATATTTTTTAACGTCTCAACATTTTATCCCCTTCGGAAAGAATTGTTTCTGAAGAAGACGAAATGTTAAAACGTTAAGGAATATATAAGTACTCCTGTTTCAACCTGAGTTTCCCTGCCACCTTTACATCTCAAATCATCTTACACTCACCCAACAAAGCTTGATGTGTTGTTACAGGCAGATATACATCATATCTTTCAATGAATCTTCAAAAGACATAAAATCAGGAAAACAATAAATTACATGAAAAATATTATGTTGTATTCAATTCCAATAACACACACAGCAAGGCAACTCAACCCTTTACCTTTTTGCTGTTATGCTAATCAGTATTAATAACTGAATTGTTTCCTCACATCAATTCCAAATACATAAAACAAACAGTCTGTGGAGATGACATTGTCTAAACCAAACGGACTGAGACTTAATACTGTCACATTTGTGTTCTTCATATAACAGTTAGTATATCTATTTTCATCAAGAACTTTCAAAATATAAAGACGTACTAAAGTTTATCCTCCTGACCCTCATAATATGTTTCCTTCATGTACTCCTGTTCCTGTTAAGCACATATATGTGAATGATGTCACTGAGATGACCTTAACAGCTTGTGCTAGTGTAATGTAGTGGCAGGAGAGTCAAGGGTGTGAGAGCCTTGGTGGTTATCTTGGCTTCACTAGTAAGAGTGTGTACTGTATCACCTTGCATGTTCTATCAAAGGTTCAAGCCTCCGCCACTCCCCTAGATCTACCGCCTCCCTTGGCTTGCTCCAGACCAACTTTTTAATGTTTTAAAACACGTCCTAACAATAAGCCACATTCCTTAAACCTTTACTGACTCCATGCAATGTAACAATTCCATGAAGTATATATATTCCTACCACAGGCTGTTCACAATTGTCACGTATTCATTACCATTTCAAAAATATATCAACAGCATTACCTGTAGAGGAAATGCAGTTATTTACACACAACACAACACAGTACATCAACCCAACACTATTAAACAGCATGAAACACGTGTATGAGAATCAAGGGGCAGGTAACTCAACACATATTACACTGCAAATAGAACAATGAGACCCCAAGATACCAGGCAAGTTAATTCCAGACTCCATCGTTAGTAGTATTTGCAGCTTGAGCAAGATAGGCCCAGGGAATACATGAATGTACAGTGCCCATATTTCAAAATCAGCTGAATATTATTTATCTACAGAGATGGGCCTCATGGAGTATGTGGCACTGAATATGTTTCCATTGCATCCTGAATCACTGTATCCTGTATTGTAACTACTACTGTACCCCAAAAATATATTACATTTAATTTGTTTTAGTTCAAATAGTAATATTCATTTATTCAGGACTCCAGTAGCCAATAAGTGATGAGTATTTAGTGTGCCAAGTAACTAATACTGTGATGTTATTTGCATGTAATTCCACTCTATGTTGGGGCCTCGGGTAGAACAAGCAATTACAATAACTAATGAACACCAAACGTCAACAAGAATAACAATAATGGTGATGAAGTACAATAATAGTATGTACACATAACATTTACTTTGAATAAAAACAAAGGCTTTATGTATACGAAAAGCCATCCAAGTTATATTTGGTTGTAATTGCCAAACTGAAAAGGCACTCAACGATCAACAAGACAATACTTAGTCACATGTTGCATAGAAAGTAAATTTTTCATTTCATAGTGAAAAAATGGCAGACAATTGTATATGTAACAAGTGCCAGTCTGTATGAGCATGTTAATTACTATAATTTGGTAGAATTCCACAGCAATTGGTTTAAGGCAAAACCATTAAAACACCAAGCATAACCACACTGCCATGGTGTTGTAGGAACACCAATTGTTCCTATAACACCATGTACGACTGTCCCTCACCATATTCTCACATTTACTTCCTCATAATCACTTTCACTGTCAAAATTAGAACAAATTTCAAATGCCATGTAATGAAGTATATTTGTAATATTTTTATGTTCTATTGACTTCCCTTTTACCATTGCTATTGAAAAGCAACCTACCATTCATAACAAACACTTGATGTTCTTAACACCGAATATAATATTCAATGTAACAAAATAAAATAAGTCAATGATCAACAAACAATATAACCCAAACATTAAACTTAAGATAATGTATCAAACTGAAACCTTCATTCATTAGCACTTTCATACATCATATGGACATTCTCACTTAGGAACATCACCTTCAGTTTGCAGTTTTCTACATAACCTTAGTCATATCTATTGCAAAAAGATGCACATGTACAAACTTTCTAATACACACAATATGCTTTAGATGAAGTCAGAGGTACGTGAGGTGCACATGACTAAACTGAGACATCAAGAGACCGTTCATTAAAGCACGTCATCACTGTAACAACAATTTAAGCTAAAAAGTGTATTTGTTATTTAACTTGACTAGAGATGGAAATAAATAACCAATAATTTCAAAATAATTAAAATTTTTCTTTTACTATGACTTTACTGTACTATGTAAATCCTTAGTTTATTCTTAGGAAATTCTTTACATTGTGGGATGAAAGCTTCTATGTAACTAGAAGTCAAGTATTGTAGCATTGGCCTCAAATGTAAAACTGTAAACTGAGGGCTGTATCCAAGAAGTGTCCTTGTGTTGTCATGGCTTCAGTCATACAACTATGGGGTACACAATGCTTTGATACTCAACAAGCACTCATGGCCGTGGTGAGACCCAGGGGTAGTAACACACACAAACACTGCCACTCAAATGTTTCCCGTACCGAGAAAGTACGTACACAATGTTTGCTGTTATTTATAACTAAAATAACTAAAATATTACCTATAGCCCTGTTGGCCAATTGACTGTAAGGTAATTTAATAAAATGCAATTTGTTTTTATGCCAAATGGCCCACCAACATTGCTGACCAGCTCCTATCAAGTTTGCTATGACTTATTTCTGCATCATATTACTCCAATATTGTGTTCAGTTCTATTGAAAACCCTCTTTTGACATTGAGAGGGTGACAATTGCTGTATAATAAAGGTAGGTGCCCATTGCTAGTGTCTACCTATGATGAAAGGATGAGTTCTTGGTTGCTGCTTCGTACTTGCCCCACGTCACCATAACACTACACAAGTTCTTGAATATGGCCCATATACCAACCATGTTATGACAGATTTATATAAACTAATTAGTTTGGTATTATTCACTTTCATATCAAACCAACTGCAAGTTTTCAACCACTTCAAAGATTTGAAGATAATGTTTACAAATGAACTTAAGGAAACAACAGCAGTGACCTATAAGCATATGTATGAGTGTTCAGCAGCAATGTGCAAGTGAAGCTTTGAAATGCTTTATAACTAATCAGTATCAATCTAATGGTGAAAGCCAACAAAACCGTTATCTGTTATTTTTAACAGTAACCACTTTCACCAATTGGAAAGTATCTTTCAAAGATGAATGTTTCATGTTTTCGTTCAGGGGATGTTTTACTGGGAAAGATGTGCAGTTGTTTCAAATAACTGAGTTATTTTACTATATCCATCTGAAGTTTGCACCTGAACCTGAACCCTAACCAAGCTTCATAACAGTAGCTGATTGGCTGTCGATAACAAAACCATTCATGTGGCATAAAGCTTTTATTTTTATTTTCTTTATAGCTGTCCATTGACAGTGAACAGATTAGTTATGCTCAGTGTTTTCATGAATTATCCAAGTTTATTTGTTTCTCTGTTTGTCAATTACTAGGGTAATATATTATTGCAAATTTACATTTGTTCAAAATAACTTCTACTGAGCAACATCAAAAGAGAAAAAATAAAGAATTTATGCCACTTGAATGTTTTTTTCGTTGATAGCCAATCAACTGGTTTGTTGCAACACTGTGTTAGGCTCCAGGTGCACATTTCAAATGGATACAGTATAACAAACTTCAGTTGGTATAAAGTGTCCTTAAAATATGTAAGCCTTACTTTCTGAGCTCAAGTAATGATATACAAGGAAAGTTGTCAAGCTGCTTTATCACTGAATGCTACACAACACTGCACTATATAAAGACTATGATACAACAATTGGTTTGGAGTGCACATTAATTCCTGAAATGTACCATGTGATCACAAATGATGGGACAAAAATTATATCAAGCCAAGTCATGACTGAGACTTTGCTGTGTTAGAAATTGTATCTGGAGCATCCTCCACCTCACAGCCAGTCAGGGTGGGGGAGTTTTGTACTGATTGTTTCCTGGTGGATATGTGCTACTCATGGACTATTTTTTGCCTAATACTGTAAATAAACTAAGAAGTAAATCAATAAATAAAAAGTGTGTTCAAAAATCCATCTGGACTGCAGTTGTGATTCTTGGAATTGTGTATTTTGAAGTACAAAGTTAGAACTAATTTTCATCACTACATTTAACCTTCTATGCCATGACGTGAAATGAACAACTTAAGCTTCAAGGCAAGGAAGAATGTTATACCTTTTAGTCATTACTGACAATGCTATGATCAGATTTTCCTTTTATGTGAAATTTACAGAAAAGTAACACAATCAGGACCAGTGTCTTTAAAAGTAACAACCTGAAAGTTACCTGTTATGTTAACTTTGAAGCAGCATAATAAACTGCATATTACAGATGCATTGTTGATACAAAAAAAATTATCCGAGACCACAGGGACAAGAACAAAAAACCCACACAATCAGTTGGATATTGCATTAATAACCAAGAATCAACTGTATATGTGCAAAACATCATCATAATATTCCTCAATCATTATAATCCCTTCAACGAATTACAAAATCAATACTTTTACAAGTCTTCTTTATGAGTTTCCATTTACTCTTGAGCTGACAGTAATAAACAAATGTATTTGAGTGATCCAAACACACACGACAACACTTCCTGTTGTTGCTTCAGTGGTGGGTCTTGTCAGCCACACACAGGGCCACACCGGCACACACCAGGCCAGCACCCACCCAGGTGGCCCGGCTGGTGGTATCCTCACCCAGGCAGCGGCCAGCCAGTGTGGTGACCAGGAAGGTGAGGCTGTTGCTTAGTGGCACTGCTAGGGAGAGGTCAGCATTGCCCAGGGTGTACACAAAGAGCACGCTGCCCAGCTGGTTAAGCATGAACGGACACACGTAGCTCAGACGTGTTGCCAAGAACTTGACCTCATGTAGGGTCTGGGGAAAAGTGTTGCTCTTATTCCCTCATTCCTAAATGGTTAACTGATCCTCACACTACTGGTTTATGTTACTTGTGCCAGCTACACAAACTAAAGTGTAAATAAGGAGCATAACAATATTCAAAGATGATTTCTTTTCCAACTATAGAAAAGGTCATTTTGGTAGTTCATCCTCCATTAAATATACATTCCTTGTTGAGTTCTGTGAAGCCTATATGCTGTCATCATTTCATTATGGTCCATCAGTAAGAAATACCATGTAACCTTTAACTTTCCTTCCTAATATGCCTTCATTGGTCACTGGCACACATGTGGCACAAATTTTTGTGCCTATCAGAAAATATATTCACAACTTTCACAGGTACAGAGCGACAGCAAGAGTCAGTCTGGTAAATTTTTACATCTTCACAATAATGCACCTGGATCTCATAAACACACTTTTCCTATAGATTTTGATGCATTTTGAATGATTATGACATTCATTTCTGCCGCAAATGCATATATTCTAAAATATCCCCATCAAATATCATCATTATCCCCCAACAAGCCTGGGGATCTGTGTGAATGCGGGGTTCTTTGGGGGATGGGAAGAAGAAATACAGTGATTTACACTAAAAACAAGGTGCCAGAATCACTAACCCAACCTAGAAATTCCCTATTCATGAACACGCAATGCACTGATGGTCACAAACATGGTGTCTGCACCTGGACCTCCGATTAGAGCTCAGAGATATGTGCTCATAGAAAACATATCTCAGGAATTAGAAATGTATTTAGAAAAACCTTCTCATAATTCATCATGTAATGTAAAATTGTAAAAATAATAACACTCAATTCTCTAGAACATTAAGGTGAAAATGTAAATTAATACCGATAGTCTTAATCCCGCATCTTAAAAAGCAGGAATGCATACAATCGTTTGAGCTAAAAGTGCAATTTCATGCAACTATCACTATCTACTGCTTCCCTACACTACTAAAATAACTATAATAACAAATCTACATACTTTTTATTGTAGCTAATCTTAGTATTTGAATATTTCAATGTTAGTAGCTAGTTACTACTTTAAGCTTCCATTATCAAAATGTACTAACACAGTTACAAAGTACTAATATCTACCATCAAACCCGTACTTACCTGAAGGACTGGATTAGCCATCTGGATGTTTTCAATACCAACACTGGCTCTCTTTAGAAGTGGATTCGTGATTCCCCAAAGCAGACTGACTGCCAACAAGCATAACACGAGCTCCATCGCCACCATATCCAACTGAAATAATGGTCACTTAATTAATAACACTCTTTAGTCTTTAAGCAAGCAAAACAACAACAACCTCCCACATATCCAATAGGTGGCAATATCATATCAATAAATAAAACCATTTGATTGAAACTAGTTACCGTGTTTCATTAATATTTCTCATCTTAGAACAAGTGTGACAGGGAGTCTCACTAACACTGTCACATCTAAATACTAACAAATTGATAGCTGTTAATGGTTAGTAGTCAATCCAGTATAAATTAGCATTCCCCAACGAGTGTGAAATACAAATCATTCGTTAAGTTATCACGTTAATTACACTCTTACAACCACCTCATCATGGGTGTATTATTATAACTCTTGAAGGAACACTGCACCTTTCTAACTGTATGGACGGGTCTGCAACAGTGTGTATGTATGTCATCACCAGTCACACATCACCTGCCCTGCCCTCCCTGCACCACCACCTGCCCGGGCGTGGGACGTGCCTTGCAGCTCAACACCATAATAATAATAGAACACATTGATTATACAACACCAATACCCAACACATACGAGCCCAAGATTATTTTGATTTATTTTTTTACAGTCTTTACATTAACTCCACATATTTGCTTTAAAGCATAAAATGTGTAATGTAATATAAGATGTTTAATAATCTTCACATATGATCTCAAGAGTTTTCTTTTTTTTTCTTTTTTTTGCAGTCTACATCAACTCAAAAAAGAAAATGTGTAATAAACTACAAGTTCTTTTCATTATCATCGTTATATCTTTCAATTTGAATGTATGTTTAGTGGGTAAAAACTAATCTTGTATATTACTTTGATTTGATTACTTTGATTGAAGTTCTGGTAGAATCACCACGGCCAACTTGCTAGTTCGCCGCCTCCACACATTTTTTCAACCTTTATATACTGCAGTTGGTCGACTATGCAGTTTGATGCTGCACCCCGTGGACTTGGGCTGTGTGGAATGGGAGGCTCGTCTGATACATCTTTCAGGAATTTATTGAGCCTCCTTTTGAATGCTTCAGTGCTGCATCTTGTTGCGTCCCTGATTTCCCTCGGCAAATAATTGAAGAGTCTTGGACCGAAGTTGTTAAAGAGTTCCGCTTCAACTGTTTTTAGTCGTTGTAAGACCGAGGTGAGAGCTTTTCTGGAGCATGTTCTCCCGAACCTGGGGTGGGTCTGGCTCTTGACAGCATCTTCCTCCCGTGGAGATGGACAAGGCATCATACCTTCGATGATCTTCCAGATATATATAATGCAATAGCGCTCTCTTCGTCTTTGTAGGGAGTACATGCCCAGTATCTTAAGTCGGTCTCAGTAGCTCAGGGATTCATTGGTTATTTTCCTGGTGAACACCCTCTGAACCTGCTCCAGCTCCTGTATATCTTTTATCCTGTAGGGGCACCATAGCTGACATGCATACTCCATTTTTGAGACCACCAGCGACTTCCAGAGTGGGAGAAGATGATTTGGGTCTCTTGACAGGAAGGTACGGAGAATCCAGTCTGACATCTGTTTGGCTGTTTTGGTGAACTTTTGGATGTGTTCAGTGAAGGTGCAATCTTTACTCATCCACACTCCGAGATCTTTGAGGTAGTCCTTCTCTTCAATGGGATCTTTACCTGCAGTGTAGGTGTTTTCCTGCAAGATTTTGTTGGTACCATATCGTAGGATTTCAAATTTTTCGTTGTTGAATGACATGTTGTTTGTCGATGCCCATGTGTATATCTTCTCTAGGTCCCTTTATAATACCTTAATATCTTCTTCCGTTCGGATGGCCTTGGAAACCCTAGTGTCATCTGCAAATGATGTAACCCTCGAGTGTGTCACTCCCTGGTTGATGTCCCCTATCATGACAAGAAACAGGAGAGGGCCAAGTACCGATCCTTGGGGTACACCACTTATTACCTCTGATCTAATGGATTGTGCACCCTCCACCATGACCCTCTGGACTCTCCCAGTAAGAAAGCTATGGATCCAGGTTCCGAGCTTCCCACTGATAGAGCATATATGGAAAGTGGATGACAGATTTATAAAGTGGAAATGTGGGCAGAAGAACTTGGAATTACAGGTGTTATCTTGATGTTATGAGACATGGGATTCGGGAATATGGAAGTATGCAAAAGATAAATAAATCTGCGTGTGGAAGAGAAGGGAAAAGAGGAATGGCTAAGGGGAATGAATGAGAAATCAACATTAGAATGGTAGATAGGGAAGAAACAGCCAAGGTATGAAAGTTTGTATGATGGCAGCTTTGGGGAGGATTTAAGTAATTAGAAGTGAAGAGTGGTGTTAACAGATGGAGGAATGGTGGATGTAAGAGGTGTAAGCTGTGTGAGAAAGGGGTGAACCGTGGATGAAACAATGGAACACTTGATGCTGGAATGCGAGAGGTATCAGTATGCAAGGACTACTAAGATGTTAGAGGTAGTGGCAGAAAAGATAGGAGTGCAAGAATGGAGTGAAATGAGAGAGAGAGAGAGAGAGAGAGGAATGTTAATAGGTAAATGGAGTACCTGCTGGGGTTGAGTACTGAATGGAGGAGTAACAGTAGTGTGTTAGAGAGTGTGAAAGAGTTTTAAGATAAGTCAAGGAGAACACGAATGAGAGGCAGGTGCATGGCCCCCTAGTTATAAGGGACCAATATGAATTTAATGTTGGCAGAGGTAGGAAGGAGTGAATACATCTAGTTTTTACCATTTATCTTGCTTCTTCCATCAGTAAGTGGTAGAACGCCTTCTTAAAAGATCCTTGGTACTGACCAAGGATCTGTATAAGATCCTTGGTACTGACTGAGTTGCGAGTGACCGTTACAAAGGCTATACCGACAGTCTGCAACCCAAGTTCAAGTCCTAGTCTAAACCATAACGTTGTCGTCTGTTTAAACCTTTACACATTTACAAAGACGTGGTGAATTTCCGGCCTTATTAGCCAGAGTTTCATTGAGTTAAATCTTCATAATGAAGCTCGAGGACTTGTTTGGCCGTGAGGTAAATATGTTACGTGTGTTATACTTTGTTATCACGTGTAGGAAGGTAGGAAAGGAAAAGTAAAGCTTGGTAGTAGTAGTTATTGTTGTTGTATTAGTAGAGGTAGTAATTGTAGTAATAATAATAGTAGTAGTGTGTACAGGACTCATGCATAACTTATTTGTTTTTTGTAATAATTCAACTGAAAGTGACCATAATCCATCCTTGTGTTTCAGGTTCTATTATGGAGATACGTGAGAGCCCTTGGATGTCTACTTGTGCTTCAAGCTGCAGTACCAATGGCTATTTGCAACCTGTATTACACAGTTATTGTACAAGGAGTGTTAAATCCAGTTACAGTCATCACTAACTTAGCAACCTCTTGTGTTTTGCCATCTAAACTGATGCAGTTGGTGGTCCCAACAATCTGCTTTGTTCTCTTAGCAAGAGTACACATTAAATCATACACAGGTTAGTACAATGTGTGTGTACTTTATATGCAAACAATGGTACATACAAAGTTTACTAACAATTTGTTTTAATGGCAATCATGATATGAGTTATTCCTATTTTCATTCTAAGATTTTGAACTTGACATCATTGAAAGATGTTTGTGTTGTAAATATTCTCTTATAGACAAGGATGTATGATGCTGTATGGCTATTTACATGATAATCCTCTTATCTTATTTATATTGTTAATAACTTATCTGCTTAGTAGTGAGTAAAGCTAATGAATACACTATGACCTTTACAGTCCACGCCTGGGTGCCTCTGTCTACTTGGGAGTCGTGGCGGAGACTCTTCTCCCTGACAGTGTTGTGCAAGAGCTTCATCATTGCTGCAGCCTGTGCCCTGCTGGCTAACTTTTATGCATCACTGGCACATCCCAGTTTTCATCTGTTTGCAGTGCCATGCTCGCCACAGTAAGTGTATTATATCTATCTGTCTATCTATCCATATATGTATCTGGCTTATATCACTGAAAGTATCACAAAGTATGCATACTTTCTGCAACTGTGTTAATATCACAATTCTTGGTAGATAGTAAATAGATGATGCAATAAGATATCAATGAAGATTTCCTTTTATTTTTCATGCATTAAGAATTTTCAATAATTCTACTATGTGAGAATAGTACTATTATTAACTATATAATTGTTATTCCAGAGATATTATGTGCTCAAGCCGCAAATGCATGATCATGTGCCTAGGATGTTGTGTAGGTATTCGCTATGCCTATAAATACTTCATGGAGAATGGGAATGTTATCATCCCGGCTCCAGTTCACCCCAGAAAGCTGCACCTCATCAAGGCCTCTCTCAGTCTTCAGAAGCTGAGAGAAGCTTGCAACACCCATGGAGCTAGCAAGTTTTCCCTCTGCTACTGCATGGTTTTAAGTAAGTAATTTCACATATTTAGTGACCAAAGTTTATTAAAAGTTTAATATTTGTTACAAATTGATTTGCAGTTGGTTATGCCACAGATTTAATTAAGTGATGAATATTTAGTATTTTTTCTTTGTGACAGGTATTATCTTTACTGGTTTGTTTGGAAGGGGAAACTGGCAAGATCTGCTGCAGATATTTGATCTTCTACTGGTGACAATGATGGTGTTGTCTGCAGTGCTTTTGGCCATCACACTCTTTCTCTTTGCACAGGTTTTCCAAATATTTGTTGCTCAGGTAAGTCTTCAGACAGTTAGTTTAGTCATGTAGTAAAACTGATCCAACACATTAGCATTGATATTCCTGACCCTTGTCCTCACCCCAATTTGCATGTTTGGGCGGGATGTACTTCTCTTCTGGGGGCTTCGGGTCTAAGTGAGAGGAGTATATGTATGTGTGTATGTGTGCCTTGTCTTGGCTACCCCACTTGAGGGGGATTAACAGCCTGGTATATAGGTACATAGATTACTAAAATCTATCTATCTGTATACTCAGGTTGTTATCTCCCTAAAGGTGGGTAGCCAAGATAAGGCACACCAGGGTTCATGGAGATATTACTCTCCTCTCCCCTTCTGTGCTTCATCATTTTATAGGAGAGTATGCAGAGGGGGCTTCCCAGATTCCTCACTCCATTTTTGTATATGACCAATATTTTGAAATATTAAATTTTATTGAAGCATGAAAGTAATGCAGGAATATTGACCAAATCTATCAATCCTTTCCTCTTGCCACAGCCCATTGAGATTCCCTTGAGCAGTGAGCAGAACAGTCAGAGTTCAGATGAAGATTCGTGGCAGTTGAGTCATGCTCTCAGTTCATCAGGACTCCTGCAGCTCTTGGCATTCTGGGACCTCAAGTCACTCTCTTCCTCTGACCCCAGGAATTATCTTAGGCGTTCTCAAGTGTTCATGATAAGCCAACCAGGTAAATAGAACCCATTCTCATTAACTATTTATGTGTTCTTTCATGATTGTTTTGTTCCCAAGTGCACACACAGCATAAGTCTTTATTGTCTGTACATAGTCTGCCAACGTCAACCCCGGCTATAATAGGCACATGGCACGTTACCCAGAAGCTGATCCTAATTGTCGGGTTGTCTCTGAAAGGGATAACCCGGGGTGGAAGAGACCAAGGAGGCCCACAAAGTTCATGGCTGGGGCAAGTTGATGCTTCCTGTTGGGAATTACTTGGTATGGGAAGGGGGCTTGTATGTAGACTTGCACGGGGTGATCACTGAGGCTAGCGTCGGAGGGTGGGCGAGGCAATGTGTCCCTCTGTGTATGCCTCCAATGATTGATGGATTGATATTATCGAGGTGATCCTGTCATTTCTTTAAGGATCGTCCTACACTTGTTCTTTGTTGTTATAATAGCTACATATATAATGTTTTTGTGTACAATTTCAGGTGGTCATCCTCGGAACTGGCTGGGCATCATGAATCCATCTCTGAATCTAATACGGAAGTTTACCGAGAGACTGCGTAAAATCAACTGCCCAGAAGAGCTCTCAAAACCAGTCCCTCCAAAGTCCACAGAAACTGATGTAAACAAGAATGAGGTTGCCAAACCAAAAACTGCCTCCTTTAGAACACGAATAAACGAAGTATGTATAATACTTAATTTTCTTGATATTTTAAAAGCGAGTATGAAAGTATGATGAGATACAGTTTATGAACTACTAAAACAGTATTGACAGGCGTGGCCTTGACCTCGCAGTAAAGGTGTGTCTTAACAGCGAAAGATGGAGACTTTTCTACCATGGTCACCCCTTTTAGGAAAGTCCCTGGATAGGTTAGATGACTTACAAATGCAGTATTTTACACTATTATTCATTTTCAGGTGTTTTTGAGCTTGAAGAGGTACCAAATCTTTGGTTACTTCTTAGGAGAACTTCCTGATGCTGCAAATAGAAGCACTTTTGTAGAAGCACTTCCAGTGATTTGGGCAGTACAAGGTGAATATAACTGGATCAAATTCCATCCTGTATTATGCTGTTTATAGTATTTATATATCTATAAGGCAGAACACACAACAAACCTCTAATAACTCTTGCCCGAGGCACACTGAGAGAAATTTCTGTTGCCAATACATTGTAATGAGATCCCCATACCATTTAAAAGACGTTATGATTAAGTGCTCGTGGAAGTGTACTTCTGAGGCTGTTTCAAAAAGTGTGAAAATTGTATTGTGAAAAAATGGAACACTTTCCATGCATAATGTAATACCGTAATATTTAATTAATCATGATTACTGTACTCTACATGTTAAAACTACATACAGAAAAGTTGCTTGACTCATTCAATCATGTTTCATATACACTTCTAATTAATTTATGATCTGTTTTAGCTTTGGGTGATTTAGCAGCGGCATCATTTACAGAAGATAAGTTTGGTGTAGTGCAAAGAAATATTCCAGATATCCTGATGGCCTTCACGCAGCTTCAGAAGGTGAGGTTAAAGTATGGACATTTTGATATTAATATATTTTGAGAAACACTACATGACTGTCTTAATTTGTTTTGGAAATATCACATGGAATTCCCATGAACAAAATGGAGCAGGATGCCAATTGAACTGAAGTGGACAAGACTCAACTTTGGAAAGACATGACTATCCCTGCCACTAAAACTTCAAAGAAAAAAATAGATTGGCCATAGAGGTACGATTGCTTCATGTCTTAGTCCTGTGTTGTTCCATCCACTAATGCAGGGTGTGAGAAATAATTCCCACAAGTATGTTAACCCTGTGGTGGGACTACAAGAATCCTACCGCAGTAATCCTTGCAATTTGTAAAAAGTTGACAAAAGGGACTGAGAGAGGGGTCTGGGAAGCCCCTCTGTATACTCTCCTACTAAAAAATAAGGCACAGAGAAGGAGGGGAGATTTGAGTGTGTTATTTATGTTATTTTTCAGATTTCTGTAACAATTGTAGATTTTTAATTTTGTCGCCCAAAATTTTTCTCCGTAAATTTGGTTGAATGTGTTTGCATTTTACTCAGAAAATATTTGTCGTACAGCAATAATGTATGGAAGTTAATATATTAATTTGATGTTGTCTATCTAATGGTGAAATCAGATTTAAAATATACCTTATAGTTTAGTAGGAAATTTAAGTTTTGTTGAAATTTTGTCAAAAATACGAATATATTATTTTCTCAGTTACCAATATACCGATTTCATTCTACTATAGCTCAAAAGAACGGGCGTCTTCTGCTCTTTATTTACTATTTTATAAGTCTTTTACGTAAACCTCATAGTTTTTGAGTTATTTAACAAAACGTGATTTGTTGAAAAAAATCTAAGGTTGTTGCCTTGGAAATTTCAAGAAAATTTTGACACCTCAGAATCTCATGAAAATTTATATATATAGGTTTTCAAGGATAAAGAACATGAATATAAACTCAATGTTATCATTACCATAATATTAAACACAATATAAACATTGTATTTTAATTTTTTTTTTTTTTTTTTTTTTTTTTTTTTATATATATAGGAAGCAAGGAAAATGTTAATAGATACTAATATCTCTCTCTCTCTCTCTCTCTCTCACTGAACGTGAAGAGGAGGGAGGGGGTGCAGCAAAAATTCAGCGATCAGCGGGAAGATTGAAATTCAATCCCGGGTGCTCGGAATAATTGCCGTTAGATTTGAATATTGGATCGTTAGATTGGAGGCGGGGTAGAGCTTCAAAAAGGTTGTTAGATGCGAATTTGTTAGATCCAAATGCATTAGATGAGAGACTCCACTGTATATAGATAGATTAGTATCAGCCAAGTATCTGCTATTTTTTTAATATTGGATCACTGGTATAGTATTGGCTCAATATATAGTTCACCTTTGTGTGCTTCATAGATATGCTGCAACCTTGTAATAATAATAATAACGTATCATCAGGTACTTGATAACATGGGACGAGTCACAATAACCAGGAGAGCAAACACAGCCGGAAATAATCAACTTGAAGTACAGCTGAGGAAAGCCTTAAGGGCAGCCCTACGATCAGAGCTTTACACAGTCACTACCACCTTTGGACCAACAGTACTGTAAGTATTAAAACATTGCCGTTAAAAAGATTAAGTATCCAAGCAAAATTTGACATCTGTGTTAGAAGTTTATTTACCAGAGTGGGAACTTAGCTTTTATTCATAGGATTGCATATTTTTCCCCCACAGAGAGATGAATGTATCAGCAGAATGTCAGAACAAGCTAAGATCATACTTGGAATTTAAGGAAGGATGAAAAATGGAAGAGAAACTCCCAAACTTCAATGCAACACAAATTAACTTCAGGTTATGGAAATCCTTTGTATCATGAAAGCTTCATTGCTATACAATGTGATCATTTGCATATTCGTTATGATATGAGCAGGTCAAGAATGTTTGGCCATTTTTCCTTTTTTTCTCAATGAAGAAAATTTTTTGGTTTCAAGTAGATTCATGTTGATTGTAATTTATCATATTGATGAACATAGTATTCGGGCAGTGTTTGAGTTATGTTAATGGTGAATTTGGATGTAATTTGCCAATGCTTTATTCATGAGTTTCAAGCTTTATTTGCATGAGGTACTCCAGTGATAGCCAATTTCTAGAATACAGTAATCTCCATCCAGATTTAAATGTAATATTTATCAAAAACACTTGGATTACTTTACTATGTTTACTTTCTTTTTGTTATAACAAGTAAACTTTGTGTCATTACTTAGGTGCTTCATGCATCCAATTTTATATCATCTATCTATCTATATACCAGGCTGTAGTCAAGACAAGGCACACATACATATACAGTGTCAGGTCAGTCACACAAGTGGGGCCGATGGCAGAGGTCTTATCCACTACAAAGTCCAAAGATTTATCCCTGCCCCTTCATATTTAACTTGCGGCTGGGTGGCTCTGTGGTACAGTGCTCAGCTCGTGACCTAAAGGCTGTGAGTTCGATCCTGGCTCATGGCAGCTTCTTGGTGAGGGGTAGACCACTCTCATTAACCCTGGCAGAACCATATGGTCTATAGATGCCTAGTTCGGGGGATTATTTAATCATATTTAACTTCTGTCCTCTCCCTCCTTGCACCTGATATGATCCAAGGGTCACACCAAAGGCGTGGGAACCTCTTCCAGGGGTCATCAAGGCCATGTCATTAGTCATGCATTTACCACTGCTCTCCATTCACTTCTATCACGCACAATCATCCTTCCTTGCTCCACAGATATTCCTTTCATTTAACATTCTTTTCACACTGTCCATCCATCCTGTTCTTGGTCTTCCTCTCAACCTTGCATCTCTTACATCGGATTCTCCTATTTTGTTCACCAACTGGTCCTCCTGCATTTTATTTTCATGTTTTCATATCTCCATTTTATATCATATCTTGTTATTTTCTGACATCATACAGTAAACTTTTAAAGGCTCTATACTAATTTCTTTGTGTTTTTTAGAGGTCTAACAGGATATGATAATGAGAATAATTCAGTGTTTCATCAAGTTATGAGTGAAATGACACTTAAATTCACTCATTCATTTCATGTGCCAAGTAGCCACAAGTGATGTGATATGTTCAAATGTACAATGTAGTGATACTTTACATTTCATAATGTCAGACTGCTTCAATCCTCTGTGAAAGGAAAAGTTGGTAAACCTTTTAGGTAAACCCATTTATAATTATTCGTCTATCTATCTATTTATTATACTAGGCCAACATCCTCCAAAAGTGGGGTAGCCAAGACAAGGTGTACACACACACACACACACACACATTGCTTGGTAGCTCAGTGGTAATGTCTTGGCCTGTCACTCAGCAGGCTTGAGTTTGTGCCTCGCTCAAGGTGCAAAGTTTCACTGATGACCAAGCAGTTATTGTTCTCCTTGAGCAAGAGGAAGGGGTGTGTGGTGTGTGGAAGGTCACAGCCTTACCCATAGATCAGGCTATAATGAGCAGCAAAATCTCTGGGAGGGTAAAAAGCTGACGATCATGAGTCCAGTGTGTGATCCGCAAGACCATGATGAATCACACACACATCCATGCATTATCTACCTATCTATAGTGTCTGACGGCTCATGACCTCCCAAGGGGATGGCCACAGCAGAAGAGCCATCCCCCCTTATACTCCTCTCTCTTCGCTCCCTTGAGAAGAGATTGGTTTCCCCGCCCACCTCATAATAAATTAGTTATATAAATTAAAAGTATCACTCCTCAACTTATACACCAGTATATGAAGGAGTTACCAAGAGCTCCAGGATCATGACTGATCCAATTAAAGTTGAATATATATATATATATATATATATATATATATATATATATATATATATATATATATATATATATATATATATATATATATAACACTGAAGACATTTTAAATATACATGTGATCTGTGGAAGATTCAGACAATGGGTTCGGCAAAGTGGATGGTAATATGAAATTTGATTAACCGATACATACATGTCACACAAAATCTATTCAGAAATGTCTGGAATTGTCAAAGTAGATGAAAACTGGCTAGGCAATTCACTCCAACTAAATCTCTAATGAAAATTTGTCTGGTCAAAACACCTGTAATAGGAAGGCATGAAGCTGGAGTTTGGAATAGTCTGAACAGATTCTCAAGGTCCTTGTCAAGTTCATTTCATTACTTCATGCATGAAGAGAGAAAAAAGCATGTCGATCAGTGAAGTGTTGGTTATTTTTTATACTAAACTTTACATTATTTTTTGGTGTGTAGTCATGAGCCATGGACACAACCTTGGACTGAACAATGTACTTTTTGATAACCCTTTCCCTGATAACTTTTATACGGTTACAAAACGAGAAAGAAGCAGAATATACTCTATTATTTTCTATTTTTGTAACTTTCTGCCTCTTTCTTGCATGCCACCTCGCATGTATGGGAAGGGACAAACTGTATTTAGAGCATTTTTTTAATAAATTGAATGAAAAGAACCTGTATTTATATTTTCCTAAGATGTATTCACCAAATATGATAACATTGGATTTAGGAGACTCCTCGCAGTAAAGTGGGAAGGAAATACAGTAAGAACGGTCACCTCGCGCATAATTGGTACTGGACTATCGGCCGCGAGATGAACGATATTGAAATACATGTAAATAGTATAATTGGTTCTTAGGTATGGTACATCAGCTTCTTATAACTCCCATTAACCCTCTAAGAATACAAAATATTTTGCCGAAAATTCACATACAAGGTTATGCATAATCTGTATGATAATAAATAAGATTGAACACTTTCTGACTATTAATAAAGGTTCAAATATTATTCCACTTAGGTTATGAGAGTGTGACTGGCTTGAGTAGCCTGGCAGTGGTGGGGAGCGATCGTACTGTTGATTCAGGACAGTTAAACTTACTCATAATGTCACATGTTCTTGCACCACTGTTCATCATCTGAACCATTTCTTTCTTTTCCTGGAGTGTATATTTTCTGAGCTTCACTCCCTTGCGATAACCACGCTTCTCTCGTCCACCATGTTTTTCACCACAGTTTCCACCACTACCACTCATAGAACTCCTGTTCCTTGTTATTACAGTGTATTGTACTTCCACTAGAACGTTTTCACTAGAACACCAAAAGTAAATATGCTCCACAGCACAACAAAATAGCAATATTGTTGTTGACCTAGCTCCTGCCATGACACAACCAACCCAAACCAACCATTCAACTGGCGCGCTGATCTATGCGCATGCGCGAGATGTTCGTTTGACACCGCTAGATGGCAGAAGGCGGGAAATTTGAAATAGACGCGAGATGCTAAATTCGCGAGACTACATTACGCGAGATGGCCGTTCTTGCTGTAGTATGAAAGTGAAGAATAAGTGGACAGGTACAAGTAATGGAAGATGAGAGATCGAATTCTGAATGGAAGAGCAAGCAATAGACTCTGACAACATAGTGTATTAGGTACAGTATTCTGATTTATAAAAGCACTAACCTGGAATTTATTTTCTTTTGAGAAAATACTTTTCTAACCCACTGAGGTAGCACCAATCTCCCGTTTCCCTGTATATTATAGCTTACCATTCCAGTACAATTGGCGCTTAATTTATTCACATTAACTCACTCATTCATTCCAGAACACATTACTAAGAAGCTGACAAAGGTACAACAGTATTAAAGTTAGAAGTAATCAGTTTATTTTCATTAAAAGCTGCACTGTCAAGTAGACACTCTGCACATCTTCAAAAATGGACAACTAATAACCCATTGCTAGTATGACTTTTGACTTTTTTCATCTGCGTAATAATGCACTAGGGGACACTAAGTAAAAACCTTTGAAATATAAGTGACAGCTACTATTCAAATCACTGATATGTAGAACAAAACACTTTTTTCTTTCAATGTCAGAGTAGTTCACACTTGCCACTGGCTGTCCATGAGTCCATCACATAACAGAACAGCGTGTAAACTAATTCACTCATGAAAGAGAATGCAGTTCTGGCTGGCAAACCTTTAACACTGAACACATATATAAATGTTCTTACATCTACATACTTAGTGTTCTGATCATTGCACACACACACTTACACACATACACACACACACTTATCAGCTGCACTCATCACCGGCACTCAAAACACGGCTATTCATAGCATACCACCACACTGCACTTGAGGTAAACGCTTCACATGCTTGTGGCACCACGATAGTGCCTGTATAGTCTTGTGACACTGTTCCACGTGACTCACCAATGTATTAACCGTATGATAACAAATACTGATGAATTCTAAATATATCTACAAATCTAACCTTATCCTTTAGGCTGTGGTTCTGCCTGCTAGAAATGGCCACATATTGGAGTCTCCAGTTCAGGCCTCAGCACAGTGTCGATGACGTGTATGACACCATTGGTTGCGATTATGTCATGTTTGATGACCCGAGCGGCATGACCCACACCAGCTAGGCGTCCTGCAAAGTTGGAGTTTGTCCGTAAGCATCAAGATTAATATGTATAACTTGTGACCAGTAAATGATGCAGTAAACTTGTCATGCAATGCACGTAATTACATGTCATAGTGTATTTCTACCATGAGGTAGACAACTTTCATCATATCAAACTACCCATTTAATGACAACCATTCAATCACTATATCATATAGATCAAAGAAAGGAGGTAAACAGTGAGGTACAGGGAATAAAGTAAACATATGCCTTACTGATGACCAGGGCAGCATGCAGTGAAAGTAACATAATAGTATAACTGGAAGCACACCTTTGTTTTAGTTGGATAGCATTGTTAAGGTTGAACTGAGGTGTCACAGTACTTACCTACCTCAACCCATCAAGAGCCACTAATTGATAACTTGAATTACACAAAGTTAACTCTCTAAATTCATTTAAGTTATTCAACTGGAGATATTCAGATGTTTTTTACATAGTTAATTAATAAAGTAACTTACGGGAATATCCATCAGAGGTAACACGCAGTAATAACTCTTGTTCTTGAGCAAGGGTTGTCAACCACGTACCATCTCTCAGTCCTTCGCTGAAGTGTGCACCGGGCACTATGTGGTACATCAGCACATCTGCCAAGCATTTAGGGGGGAAAATAATATGCAATGAATTTCTACTTTTCAAAAAGTATGCAGCTTGTTGAATATGCTTAGAACATTGTAAACAATTACTAATAAAAATACATATCATTCCTCCTGTTATATCATTACAAAACCCGTGTTATATGATGTATAATAATTTCCAACATCACATCATCATCATGATCATCACTTTGAATGGTATGTTTAGGATGGGGAATGACCCAGTGAGGCATCAATTGTGAAGACCATCCAATGGACACCTGGATGGTCTACAACAGGCTAACTGGGGAGGTGTTATGGTCCTAGCCACCTTCTCTCCTAGCTGGATATTTCACTAACTTGGTGACCGCGGCCCGCCTGTCCAGATTTTGTTTGTAAACTGTTCTCAGATTGACTCACCTTACATTCCTCCCTCGACCCACCATCCTCCCTACCGTCTGGTTCAGTATATTACCATGACAGGTGAACAGAAAGAGAGAGGAAGATAAGGAAAGTAGAGACAGAATGAGGAGAGGTAATAACATGTATTACAAACTGACTGTCCGCAAAGAGGAAGAGTCCAGCGAGACGAGATGGTGTGGTATTGAGGATTCATTGCACTGATACTCACGCTGAAGTAGTGTGATATTCTGAATAAAACTGGAGACAGTGGCATTGTCAATGGCAGCAAAAGCCTCTGTAGTCGGCAGGAAGACAGTGAAGGGTCCCTCCTGTTCCAACACTGGAGTCAGACCAGCACCTGTTACTGCCACGTTGGCACCTGAAATTCAATGCAAATACTTATTTTTATGCAACATTAAAGAATTTCACTCTTATCCTTACAAGATGAAGTTGTCAGTGTGTCGTCCTTACGAATTATAAGATGAAGGATTAACCTTTTGTAATTTGGGGACAGTGGCAGTGGTGGTGGTGGTGATGTTATTGTTAGTGGTGGTGGTAATGGTGTTGTTAGTGGTGGTGCTTAAGTTGGTCTTGTACATTACTGCCAAGATGGACACAAAGAACGTAGAGTTTCTTGAAATAAAACAGTAATTCAGTAAATATGAGACAGACTGTGGGCAGAGTAGAGTAGAGACGCACCTGTGAAAGTGTCGCACGTGGTGAGGTGGTCGAGGAGGGTGAGGTCAGCCATCGGGTACAGCACACGGTCAATCACATGGATGACGCCGTTGGTGGCCAGCATGTCCGGACGCCTCACCCGCGCCCCGTTCACTGTCACAACCTGCAGCGTCGTGCCCCGGGGGAACACCAAGGGAAAGTTACATTAATCAAAATGGACGAACAAAAATATATCCATATACAACTGTTGCACTGCTATAATATTGAGTGTCATTAAACAGATCCATTTGTAAAAATAAATATATAATGATAATAATAAATAATTCTTCCACTATCCCTATTGGAAAAAATACATTGTTCAAAATTTCAAGGTCAAAATACACTACATCTTCCACGTGACTGGACAGTACACTTGATACCATTGTTCCAAATTATACATCACGTACCCGTTGGTCAGGTCCGTGGTCGTATATGTTCACTCTCAGCTTACGGCCGCGTGGTGAAGCAGAACTCAACTGGTCGTTATTGTCGAGGTCGTTGAGTTGCAATTCGCCTGGCACCACATGGAACAACACCACCTCCCGCAGCTTCTCGGTGTTGTTCTGCAGCAGCGACACGGCCGAGCGAGACAGCAGCGAGAAGGCAGAGTCCGAGGGCGCGAAGATTGTGAAGCCGCCTGTCAGAAAACAACACTCATGGTAAAGATGGAATGTACCTGCATCCCGGCTATCACTCACGGAACCATCAGTAGTAGTAGTAGTAGTAGTAGTAGTAGTAGTAGTAGTAGTAGTAGTAGTAGTCTTCCCACTTTCCTTCATACCTCAATGTCTTTCTGTCTTCACAAATAGCATTTCACTTTCTTCCTCGCCTATACTTTCATTCTTCCACACACACAACACCCACCACGCGGGATCTGAATCCATTATTTCAAACGTTCCCACAAATACCACCGCTTCATCTGCATACATTACATATAAAGAGGCTCATCATCTGTTTCCCTTTCACCAGTTCCATATCCAGTCTTTCCATTTTATTTCCACATGTCACTATACCTTCACTTTTCCCTTGCTAAACCACCCTTGTAACAGACGTTCTAAATATTTCGTTACTGAAACAAGATGCATCCCAGTGCATCTCAACCATAGCCAACCAATGTTATTTTTTTTCATCTGTCACAAATTTCACTCATTACTACTACAAAGACTTTCTCCAAGTACTTTCTGAACTCTCCCATCCTGTGTTAGTACAAACACGTGAGCCTTACGCCCCGCAGCACCTACGAAACTCCACCTTCAGTTATCCATCCCAAGATCCAGAGACGTGTGTATCTGGATCTTGCTTCACCCATCGCACGATCCTTCGGCGACGACCATCAATGATAATACCATCACATAATGTTAGATAATTAATGGTCTTGTCTCACCAACTATCCTAACGAAATCATTGCACTTAGGTCAATGTATACATTAGGCATTTTCCACTAAGCAATATATTCAGGCGATTTCTTTTTTGTACGCCATTTCCTCTGAGACTATTACAATGATTAATAGATGAATAAGTAAAACACTGGAGTCACACTAGAATGGTGGTGCCAGTCACTAGCCTCTCCATTAAGAAAATTGGACTTTCCACAGCCTCCTTTGGTCTCAGTGGCCGGCGCCTTAATGTATGCGTGTGGTGTAAGTAAAAGCAGGCAGGCAAGAGGAACCACACTCTCCCTCTCTACTGACGCTTCTCCCCTCCCTCGCCCTGACGCCCCACCGCTGCTCGCCACCTGCACCATGACGCCACACTACTCACTACTCACAATTAACTCTTTACTGGAACATAAGCGTGAATGAAAGTCAAAAGAAAACAAAATGAAAGCAAAACAACACTTATTCCAATTTCGTCATCAACAACAAACATCGTAATTGCCCTATTGCGAGGCAGAACGAGCAGGGAGATTGAAAAGAAACAAAAGGAGCAGCAAGAGTGTATATACGCCGCAGGTACTGAGGAGATAATCACAGGCAATTGGTAGTCCTCGCTGCAGGGTGTTTTTTTTATTTTTACTTCCATTCACACTAGGCTTGTCATTACTATTATCAAGAAGTATAAGTATAAGAATGAATGTTTATATGAATTTTCATCTTTCCAAGCCAACAGATTTCACGTATTTTCTCGTAACGTTGTAGTTCCGAGATCAGAAATGACACAATCATGTATTCGCAATCGTGATCCATTTCTTCTACTGATGAACATATTAATATACTTAAATCAAAGTAAAGTTAGTACCCTGCCTTCTAATACTTGCATAACAATTTTCTATGAACAGCCTCTCACTCTCACCAACCACATCCAAAGAAATAATACCCGCGCGCCCCATAAACACACCTCTACTGTATACCTAGGACGGTGCACCCACAGCAGACCGCAGCGTATTGTTCATGTGAGGAATGTTACAGTTTCCCTTCCAACTTTTCCACTTCACAGTGAAAATGAGCGTGTAGCCAGCCAGCCACCTGACGCTCGCCGCCAGCTACGATCGTTTCACCGCTGCTGCACACCCAACTACATACTTCAACATTCATAAACTACTGTAATTGAACACTAATGAGCGTAGATAAGTAACGATGATTATACATTTCCTGAGACCATCAACTTGACCTCCTTCCATGATGCCGCGTCCACACGAAGGTTCTGATGCTACACTAACAGGCCCTTCAAATTCACTTAGAGGCCAAGGGTATCTTTTTATTTCAACTTTTTACTTATTAGAGAGGAAACTTTCTCACCAGCCTGCGGATATACACTGACCACTGACTTTCGTTTTCATAAGCCAGGAAAATCTCTCACCTATCAAGGAAAAGGACGATTTATTTTGGCGACGATGACTGTAGCAGCGATGACGTGCAGCTTCACATTAGTGGTAAGTACACGTCACTGATTGCGTCTGTTCCTCAAACCTCTTTTCTCGCCCTGTCAGCTATTACTAATGACGATGATAGTGGTGAAGAAATGAATATAAGTTTGTTTACAATTATCAACGTTTCATAATTCAAATATTACAGAAAAAAGTACTAGATAAACATCATGTCAATAATTCAACAGATTGAACGGAGCTGAAATTTTTTAACCATTGGGAAACCAGAAGAAAGGTTGTCTTTATCGAATAACAGAACCCCCAAACCATAGTGGCCACTCCCCTACAACTCCTTGAGGCACTCTGTAACTCTATAGATTTAAGATAAATGAGAAAAGATGTACGTGACGTAGAGAGAAACGGCACGTGGAGTGGAAAGGAAAGGGAAGGGAAGGGAAGGGAAGATGGAGGGAAGGGAAAATGGAGGGACGACGACAGCATATGTTCAGCACCAAAGTTTCACCTCCACCACAGACTAATAACTTAACCAGTGCACCACATACACTATACCACCCACACACCCACACACCCACGCAACCATCCACACATACACGCACACAAGTCGGCCCTTCACTTACCAATCAACACCGATGTCCACTTTACGTACATATCGACACTCTTTCGTCATCTATCAACGTTATTTCGTCGAGGGTTAAATAAGTCGTCTCATTCCTCGTTACTTTACTCTAGCTCATCCTCCTTCATACACGAGGTAAAGAAAACGTGAGACGATCATTGTGCGCACTTGTTAGTTTCATTAGTCTGTTTTATTAATTAATTTTGTCCATTTTAGAGGATTGAATAAACACGAGAGAGAGAGAGAGAGAGAGAGAGAGAGAGAGAGAGAGAGAGAGAGAGAGAGAGAGAGAGAGAGAGAGAGAGAGAGAGAGAGAGATAATCGGATAACTAATAAGCAGGTTGTGAAGGGGGGAGAGGGTTGGTAGGTCAGTGAATGCGTCTAAGTGGCTGCTAGACACGAGAGAAAAAAATAAATACAACAGATGTAGACCACTAATATTATTTTTCCTGAGAAGTGGCGTGAGATCTGCATCCTTAACCTATATATTCATTACCTACACACCTACTTACCTATCTACCCATCTATTCATCTATCTATCTATCCATTTATTTATCTATCTATTCAATTCGCGGGTGATACAGCTTTATATACTTTGTTTAGTATTCTCTAATTGGTTCAGTAACTTCATAAATTTTACATCGAATCCCTAAAAAAAATACAAAGGAAATAGAAAGAATGGAGAGAAAACAAAATCATTCTACTTATACCTTACCATCGTGCCCTGTTTTTACCCTTCCCCCGCCCTGCTCCGCCCCGCCGAGTGGCAGGCCTGGCACTCCTACCCCGTCGTGAAAGCGCAACAACACGACCCCACAACCCCATGCTCCCTCCCATCACACATCATCGCTCCTCGCCGACCCATTAGAGGATCAGTCACTTTTTATTGGTGTTGTCACGCGAACAAAGATACAACCGTATAAAAAAAAAGTGAGAACAAATTATACGTTACGACGACGACAACGACGATGATAATTAAACTTACTCTTTATTCACAGCGATATAGTTCAATTTGAGTTGGATTACACATTACATTGCTCATGGAATTATTGAACTCAGTGAAGCTCATAAGTTTACCGATAGCAGAGGGTCGAGTATCTGAGGTCTCTCCCAGCTCCTCCTCGTCCCAGGCCCTTGATGAAGGAAGACAAGGGCACCGTGAACAATAGGCGGGTTCATGGGTTGTTAGTGATCACACTGATAGCTGTGGAGACAAAACAACTCCACCTGACGCCACAACAGGATGGGAGAGCAGCGAGGAGGGAGGGAAGGAGGAAGGAAGGAAGGAAGGAAGGAAGAAGACTCTAATCCTCTTTCTGTACGTCTTAAAGTTAATGGTATCTTCCTCAAGGACTTTCCCTCACCACACGCAAAGTAATATACTCCACTTCCTTTACAAGACTGTTTTCTAAATGGGACGCGACGGATAAAAAGCAGGCGTGAAAAGTACTTCCCAAAAAACTGTCACTTTGTTCAAAACAAAACAATGAGAAAAATTCTTCCAAAAGAACTCTTTCCCAGCTTGTATGTTATTTGTGTTGTTTTCATCCAAGGGAACAGCGCAAGGACAAATTAATTATCAAATAGTTAATCATCAATTGTACTAAAAATATGTTTATTTATATAAGAACCATTGAAGTATGTGCAAGCAAGTGAAAAGTCACAACTAGGCTGAACTTCTTTATATCTTTGTGGCTCATGACTTGCGTTACATTATGTTTATATGTCCACGCTTAGTTACGACGTGATGTAGTTTTTTTTATAAGGCAATTTATCATCACGAGGAGACAATAACATCTAATATCACCACACTGCTGTTGAGAGAAAGCTACAGTACGACAATACGGTCAAGTTGACAATGAATATGATTCTGTACCATTTACGACGGAGAATTCCACCGCTGTCTCCTGAACGGCGGATAAGTGACTATCGTGCACGGCCACCGTCTCCACTGCTTCTTGATAGCGCCATTACGACCCTTTCTTTTGTTTTTTTCCTGCCACATGGAGAAAGGGAAAGCGGTGGCGTAAGGAAGAAAGGGGCAACACTTTTCAAAACCTGCGTAGAATTACAGACTCGCTTGGTGGGAAAAGTACATTGTTGACGTGTAGCCTTCTGATAATTGTTGGCTTCCTCGCGCAGCGCCAGCCCAACCACCTCCCTCCCTCCCTCCTTCCCTTCCTCTCTCCCTCCCTTCTTCCTTCCTTCATGACCCCATCGCTGACACGTTTCTTCCCTTCTTCCCTTCTTCCTCTTCTTCCTCCCCATTAAATGTAACCCTCTACGTCATGCAATCCCTCCGACCTTATGATAAAATACTCTCTCTCTCTCTCTCTCTCTCTCTCTCTCTCTCTCTCTCTCTCTCTCTCTCTCTCTCTCTCTCTTTCTCTCTCTCTCTCTCTCTCTCTCTCTCTCTCTCTCTCTCTCTCTCTCTCTCTCTCTCTCTCTCTCTCTCTCTCTCTCTCTCTCTCTCTCTCTCTCTCTCTCTCTCTCTCTCTCTCTCTCTCTTTTCACCTGTTCCGTTCATTCCCTTACTTCCTGTCCTCTGTCTGCCTCCCTTCCTCTCTATCATAGGCAGCTAAGTAAGTGGACCACATATTCGGACTACAGGACTGCCTCTTACTGGGTTTGTAGTGCTGTATAAGCAACGAAAAATGTGGTGATGTCAACGTTTCCTAATTAATTTTTCATCGATGCAATGAACTTACTCCGTTTCTTATAAAGTTTGCTTTTGTTTACGTTTTTTTTTTGGACAAGTGAAGGCGTCTCGGTGTATGGGAAGTTGAATATTATAAACTACTTTACTTTCTTTGCTTATTTTTATTTTTTATTTTTTTTGGGGGCAAGTTACACCCTTGTTGGATGATGATGTGTGTGTGTGTGTGTGTGTGTGTGTGTGTGTGTGTGTGTGTGTGTGTGTGTGTGTGTGTGTATGTGTGTGTGTGTGTGTGTGTGTGTGTGTGTGTGTGTGTGTGTGTGTGTGTGTGTGTGTGTGTGTGTGTTCACTAGACAACCATAAACTCGTGGAAAGTAACATTTTGAGAAGAGTTAAAGAAAGGTACAGTGGCCACAGGTCTCATCCAACAGCTGCTGACAAAGACGTGAAGGTTTCTGTCGCAGAGAAACTTTCAGATCGAGTCATAACCTGCAACGTTCAATTTGTTATGTGAAATTATATTGATACACAGATAACACTCGGCCATCAGTGTAATGTGAAGCTGTGAAAATGTTGTGCTAGTGAACTTCAGCCAAGATTTAGAGGCAGGATAAACGTAAGAGAAACTACGCAGCGTCCCTTCCCCCCATCTCTCTCTCTCTCTCTCTCTCTCTCTCTCTCTCTCTCTCTCTCTCTCTCTCTCTCTCTCTCTCTCTCTCTCTCCCCCTCGCAAAATACAATACAAGACAATTTAAATAATAATAGAAATAATAACAATAACAATAATAATGATAATACTAATAGCACTAATAATAACAAAACAAAAAACAAAAAATAATAACAACAATAGTAATATTAATAATAAGACTCAAAATGAATAATCAAAGTGAAAAAAATATGATTATTTTCCCGTGCATTGCCTTGGCCATCACAACATTGCCTTCGGAGCAAGACTCGTGCTGAGTCTAACCTAAAGACCCCAACAAAAGCGAGCGTGACAGCAGCAGCAGCAGCAGGTGTTCAGCTTGTGGGGAATGAAGGTCTTCTACAAACACACACCTGACGGACAACCTGACGTCTAATTTGTCGGCGGTTGTTTGGTGTGGGGAGGAGTAATTATATTCTCTCGGTGTTTTAAAAGGGGAGATGAAATTTGACGGAAACTCACACTAGATGCTACTGCCCTTAAACCTATCTTTATATTAGTTTCAGTATTTGTATGAACTTTCTTATTTTCTGCTGCGTTAGGAAAATTCTCCCTCCTACCCATCTATGTGAACTTCCATATCGTGAAATTTTCCTTTCTTCACGCATCAATTCCCCTTTGTGGCACACACTGGTGGTCACGGGCGTCTAGGAGTCTGATCGATGCTTTTATGAACGTGACACACACACACACACACACACACACACACACACACACACACACACACACACACACACACACACACACACACACACACATACACACACACACACACACACACACACACACACACACACACACACATACCTTCTGTTGTAAGCATGGCCTCCAGGTTGGCCCTCCGTATGAGGGCCATGAGAGTATTGAGCCGCAGTTCTTCCATCAAGCCAGAAAACATCATGTTGGATTCTTCTCCAGACTGCAGCCTGCTCGTCCTGGGCCTGGTGGTCAACGTGTCGTCCGCGCGTCCCACGGATGACCGGTGCTCCTGAGGACGGCCACCAGTCACGGAGCGTCTCCGAGACTGGTCCTCAATGAGTAATGTGGAGTCGATCACGTTGGCTTCATCGTTGACAAGCAGTGTGTGATCGTCAGGCTTTTCGTTGATGAGCAGGGCGGCGTCCACCACCTTAGACAGAGCCTCGGCAGCTTCATCTGGACTACCCTTGTCCACCAGTACAATGTCGTCATACTCTCTGGTGGCCGATACAATATACGAGTCGTCGTCGACAACCACGGCGGGGTCTGTGGCCAGCACGCCGTTGGAATTGCTGGTAATCTCTCCCGCTCCACCCAAGTCAATGAAGAGTGGCTCTTCCGTTATGCCCAAAGACTGTCCTGCCGTGCTGTGGCCCTTCGTTGCCGTGCCCACGGAGACTGGAGTGATCCCATTGATGGGCGGTGCTGCCCCAGAAGTTCCGATTACAGGACGCCAACCCCCAGTGTTCCCCTGTCCTTTCACCACTTCATCCTCGTCCAACAAGTGTCCCATGGCCATGGCTGCTGAGAGTGGTGCATTAATCTGACTACCGTAGCTGCTGTCGCTTGAGCCTGTCTGCCCCGTCCCCGTGTGGCTGTACGAGCTAATCTGGGGCTGAGACGAAGTAGATCCGCTCCCCGCACCAGTTGGGGCGCGATACCCAGTGCCCGGAGCCGACGCGAAGCTGTTTCCTGTAGCTGCTGCTGAAGCCCTGAAGCCAGAGGAAGCAGCCTGTCGGATCCCTGTGCCTACCTTGGTGCCACTACCACTCCCGGCGGAGCTGTAGCTGCTTACCCCACCAGCCGAAGGTGCTGACGATGCCGAGTGACTGGAGGCTGGAGGGCGCAGCGAACTAAAGCCCGTGAAGCCCAAGTCTGCCGGAGGAGCACCATAACCCGTGGCTGGTGCTGACGCAGGCCCAAGGCCTGAGGAGGAGGTGGAAGGAGGTGCCCCATAGCTTGAGGAGGAAAGGGACTGTTGAGACACCTGTATGTACCCGTTGTTTCCGCCGCCACCACCTCCACCACCATGGCCACCTCCTCCACCATGACCACCACCTCCACCACTATGGCCACCACCACCACCATGACCCCCACCTCCACCACTATGGCCATCACCACCACCATGACCTCCACCTCCACCACTATAGCTACTTCCACTTTGGCCACCACCTCCACCTCCATGGCCACCACCTCCTCCACCATGGCTACCTCCTCCACCATGGCTACCTCCTCCACCATGGCCACCTCCTCCACCACTATAGCTACTTCCACTTTGGCCACCAGCTCCCCCACCATGGCTACCACCTCCACCATGGCCACCTCCTCCACCATGGCTACCACCTCCACCACTATAGCTACTTCCACTTTGGCCATCGGCTCCTCCACCATGGCCACTAGCTCCTCCACCATGGCCGCCTCCTCCACCATGGCCCCCGCTTCCTCCACTATAGCCACCACTACTACCATGGCCTCCACCCCCATGTCCGCTGCTACTATGGCCACCACCTCCACCACTCCCATGGCTGCCAAACCCTCCACCTCCTCCACTATAGCTGCCGCCGCCCCCACCACTGCTTCCGTAGCTTCCTCCACCACCTCCACCACCACCTCCTCCGTAGTGTGATGGTGCCTGCCGGAAGTAGCTGGACTGGCCTTGGCCCTTCCCTTTGTTGAACAGACTCTTGGCTTGCCTGAAGAAGCTGCCCTTCAGGTCAAACACTTGACTCTTCAGGTTCCGAATGCCGTCTATGATTGGAGCTTTGAGATTCCTGAGGCCCGTGAAGGCTTTGGTCTTGAGCCTCTGAAGACTCCGTAGAGGGTTGGGTTTTCTTTTGCCGCTACCTCCGCCACCTCCATACCCGCTGCCCCTATGACCGCCACCACTGCCACCGTAACCACCACCACCTTGTCCTCTACCCTTGCGATTAAAAGATGGCCATCTGAAGATATTGAAGTTGACACCAGCAGCAACGCCCAGCAGGCACACTAGCAGTACCAGCGGCAGGACCCTCATGGTGCAGAGTCACGCACAAGCCTTCAGATAGGGCTCCTCACTACACCGAACCTCTCAACATTGTCTGGTTTATCAGAAATTTCTAAACTTCGAGTTGACTTATTAGACTGAACGGACTTCTCTGTCACGGACGTTAGCTGACAGTTCCCGGTGCGCGTGGGTGTTTATGTGAGTGTGTGTGGCTCGTGCGGGACCGGGAGAGCAAGTGACTCACGAAAATCTCATTGCTCGCAGGACTCCCGACATACGCTGCACTTTCTCTTTCCCTGAACGTTTATCCCAAAGCTCCTCGGCGTCTTGCGTGGCTGAGGCAAGGCTTGATGTAACCAACCCGGAATTCATTTTGTAGGGCGGACACTGCAATGGGGATTAAGGGAACGGAAGGCCTCTTTCCACCTTCAAAGAAAACTTAAAAGGTAAGTTTGTGTATAAGAAGAAATCAATGCCTACTTGTTCGATGATCTCAAGTACTAATCATGATCCACCAAGAAAGTCTTCGTTACGCTGTGTTTGAGGTTACGTTGGTTGTCATAGTTCAGCATTCACAGCATAAATATAAGAATTATTGAAAACGAAAGGTGTCTCTCAGTGGAAGGAATGATCACGTTAACATTGACTTGACCTAACACCAATGCATCCTAACAACGAGGTAGTTTACAGAAGGAAGTAGAGAGGCGCACCAAGTATTTTCTTTTGTTTTTATAGTTACTTTGAATAATAATATGACCCATTTATGCCACGTGGGTGAAGGGTTGTGATGGTGGAGAGGATGTGAAGAGTGCCTACAGAGATGGCACAGAAAATCACACTCGAGGTAACAAGGCAGGGCAATCAGCGTGGTGGTGGTGGTGGTGATGGTGGTGGTGATGGTGGAGAGTTACCACTACAAGGCCCGCCGCAGTGATGCCTTCTTCGTGCCTTCTTGGTCATCTCATCGCATATCAACACCTTTCCTTCTGCAAATTAACCTCAGTGATTCATTGACTGTTATTCCAATTTCGTCTAAGTCATTCCGTGAGAAGTTTTTATTCAGGGGGAGTTAGTCAAGTCTGAATTCAAGTTTAACAATGAAAGACTTCTATTAACTTGTAAGGTAAACCGTTACTTTCATCAGCGCCATACATAAGTAGGTTAATTATCAACTTCCGTAATTTCACTGTTGTCCCGCGCGCTTCTCTTCGGGCCGGTTATAATTAGTGGGTGAGTGATGTGCGTGAGTGAGCCAATGACTGGGAATCTGTACAAGTGGCACACCGCAGGTTTCATTATAGTTGTCTCCGTCTTGTGCCCTGCCTTGCACCGGCAGGGCAGGGCAAGGCAGGCAGGGCACCGGCACCTTGCACTTGGACCAAGTTACTATCACTCCGATCAAGGAAAGTAACGAAAGTGTAAATATCAAAACGTCGATCTGCGGTGTTCAAAACTGATTCCCGAAAACTGGCGAAATAATTATAATCAATATTTTGTTTTGCTCTTTCTCTTTCTTTCCCATGTTCACTGTTCACTGTTCACTGCCGCGGTGCACAATTCACAGCTCCCCTCCAGCCCCTCCCCTCCCCCCAAGCCCATCACTGCTGTCGCTGAGCAGCGTCCTCCTAACACAGCCAGCTGTCGGTCACGGCTCTTAAGACATCTAACTCACACTATATAAAAAAAAAAGTAAAACTGGCTTTGCAGGAGTAATAAGCAAAGGAGATCTTTATTTGACGCTAGATTTTCTGAAGTTGGCAGCGGGTGTCCCATGCACGCTTGGTACGAATGATACACAAGGACAGCGGACTCACTAGCTGCAGCATCGGTACTTTTCCCGCTGGACACCTTCACACCTGGGTAGATATCACCTTAAAAATACACGTGGCCTTGCCTGTGTGGGTGGTGGTGGTGATGTCTATGACTGAATGGTATTTTCATGAGCCGGTCTGATTTAAAAGTCTATTAAGTACTATACAACTAGACTGGAATTGTAAACTGCTGCTGACATCTTAAACATACTAATATAAACATGCAAGACAGGCAGCACAGGAACACACAGGTAGGCTGACGCACCTCTGCACTCGATCACTATACATACACTTCCTTTCTTTATGACCTACCTCTGCACAACACTTCATCTTTAAAACCCAGCCACTCTCTACTCCATTAATCAACCATTTAACCAACCATTAACCAACCCATTAATTATATCACCACCAACGCCACCACCACCACCACCACCACCACCGCCACTACCTGAGTTACGGCTCATTTAGGAACAAACATATTACAGCTAAAAGTAAGGAAATTCACAAGACTTCCCCTCTCAGCCTCTCCGCTTTCCTCCTCCCTTCCCTCCAGAACGCAACCCAATCGGGGACCAGTTTCCCACCCATATAATTACTCATTTTCTCTATAATTATCTTAGGCACCCACCTATCTCTCTCTCTCTCTCTCTCTCTCTCTCTCTCTCTCTCTCTCTCTCTCTCTCTCTCTCTCTCTCTCTCTCTCTCTCTCTCTCTCTCTCTCTCTCTCTCTCTCTCTCTCTCTCTCTCTCTCTCTCTCTCTCTCTCTCTCTCTCTCTCTCTCTCTCTTTCTCTCTTTCTCTCTCTCTCGTACATTTGTAATATAAACTCTAACGTAAGAACAACCAGCAATATTTTCTACGACGGAAAGACAAGCACAAGTGGGATGAAAAAGGTGATGTCGATGAGGTAGGAACAGATGTAACACATTGTATTATTTATCTAGTACTGACAGGTGTAAGCAATGCAGTATAACAAAAAAAAATTAATTAATTAAAAAAAAACAAAAATAAAAAAAGTTACACGACACGTCCCAGGAAAGAGTGAACTGAAGAAGAAATTTAATAGTGAGAGTGACAACGAAAACGGAGAAAGGGGATGGATGAAAGCTGTTTATAGTGGTGCTGTATTGTGTCACCCACCCTTCCCTCCTTCCCCTCCCTGCCTCTCCTCCCTCACTCTCTCCTCCTCCCTCCCTCACTCCAGCACCAAATGGCGAAGTAAACAATAACAACACTACTACTAGGTTCTCACGGGGCAGCTTGAGGGTGCGCGAAGTTTGATTGCCAGGTGAGGTGCAGGCGGCGCCACCACACACACGCCTTGCTACGGGGACTTAATGAGTACCACTGAGGACGCCAAAGGGGGGGATGGGGGACAAGCAAGGAAAAGAATGTATAGTACCAGGAAGTGTTAGGGTGAATTATGCAAGATTTGTTTACCAATGGAAATGTGTAAGTTACTTTTACACTTTTTCTTTTCTTGTGGATTTCTTTTTTTTTTTTTTTTTTTACTATTTAATTATTCACATCTGTTATTTTCGCCTCGTGTAAAAAAAAAAAAAAAGGAAAATTATGATCGTTTGCTATATGGATGAGGTTAGTGACTTACATTTCCTTATAGTTTCCAATTGAATTATCGTTTTATTTCGGTACATTCACAAAAGAAGGGCCAGATGTGTGTGTGTGTGTGTGTGTGTGTGTGTGTGTGTGTGTGTGTGTGTGTGTGTGTGTGTGTGTGTGTGTGTGTGTGTGTGTGTGTGTGTGTGTGTGTGTGTGTGTGTGTGTGTGTGTGTGTGTGTGTGTGTGTGTGTGTGTGTGTGTGTGTGTGTGTGTGTGTGTGTGTGTGTGTGTGTGTGTGTGTGTCCATTTCTACCACCCTCTACCCAAGATACTTTAAACAAATAAAAACACGGTAAATCACGTAACCAATAAGACATCAGGCGATCAGCTACAAGGGAAGAGCCGCTTTATAATTAATGTACGCCGCTGAAGTGACGTAATTAGCGTGAAGAGAGTGAAGGTGGACAGAAAGTGTGAAGGAGGACCACTGGGGACACACTAATATCCTTCACCTGGTTCCTACACCCTTCCCCAGAGGCCACCACAAGACGCCTCGCTTACCGCCGCGTACTATATCATAAACACCAGGAAGATTTTTTTTTCTTCACAAATTTCCTCTTTCCTTTTCAGTAATTATGCCATGGAAGTGTTCTGCATATTCATGGTTGGTCATCAGGCACAATAATCCACATCGTATATACAGCACCACGTCCTTGCCGGGCCAGATGACGCGTTTTGTTATTGACCACAAAAAAAAAAAAAAAAAAAAAAAAAAAAAAAAAAAAAAAGCCGGACAAAAAACCGCGAATACCACACAAACGACAGGAATTTACTTGCCTCTGTGTTATAATCTCATATTTACTGAGTGAATTAACGCATTACGATGTTAATTATTAGTACATCGTCTGTTGAATCTATTTGGTGGAGTATTAAATAATTCTGGGATTATGTGTCGCATCTATTCCTATATCTCATCACACTCTCGTTTCCTTTAATTTCCTGGTCTTCGTCTTTTTTTTTTTACTTTACATCACTCCATCTTCCAATAACAAGAGTATTACCTACACTTCTGCATCATTCTCTCTATCAAAGAAAAAAAAACACACAAACTAATTATGGAACAAAACAGCAAAAAACACGTATAGTTTAGCACCTTTCACCAACAGTACTTGAAGAGATTAACACATAAACACCGGAAATCGTTTTTGAAAGTACACCCTTCGAAGGCATGACATCACACGGGTCTCTCCTCACTCCTCCGTCTTACTGCCACGTCTTGGAGCACAACAAACCCTCCCTCATTGTCGCAATAGGTCTAACAGGAGCCGCTAACTCTTCCCTAATGGTTAAGTTTCCCTCGAGTTGCTTAATTTACGGTTTTTTAATTGTTAGTGCTGGGCTTCCACACATTACCGCCCGATCCCTAAGATGGACGGCGTTTGGTGAGGCAAAGATGGACTTACTACACACTTACGTACCTCCAACT
>JAXIVD010002146.1:0-2500 GCA_036785275.1 Cancer borealis
GTAAATCCCGTGCCAGGCTTTGGTTCTGTCCTGCATTAGTAAAATCTGTTGTCATGATGTTTGTAATCATTAGGTTCGTTTACTGCGTCACATTAAAGGTTTTGCGCGCTCACTCTCAGTTTATTTATTCGTCTATTTATTTGTTTGTTTGTATTATCATTACTATAATTGTTATTACCATCATCACCATCATCACTATTATTACCATTGCCATAATTATTATTTGCTGTCTCTGCTGCTATTCCAGTATCACAAATACCACTACTATCATCATCATCATCATCATCATCATCACCACCACCACCACCACCACCACCACCATCAATCGTCCTCACCACTATTGCCGTAACGTAACCACCACCCTCACCACCACCACCACCACCATCATCATCATTTATTATAGACGACTGACCTACTTTCATATTCCTACCCTCGTGCTTGCGTCACCACCCTCGTCACCACCCTCGTCATCTCCTTCGTCACCCTTCCTTCCCCCCTCCACACCTCACTCTGACCATAAAAGAAAATATAAGTATCGGTATTCCTTCAATTGTCCGCCATTCTCACTGCCGTCCATCACCCCTTTATCCCTTCAATCCTTCACCCCTTCGTCCCTTCGTCCCTTCACACCTTCATCTCTTCGCCTCTTCACCCCTTCATCCTTTCAGCCCTTCATCTCTTCATCCCTTCACCTCTTCACCCCTTCATCCCTTCATCCCTTCACCCTTTCGCCCCTTCATCCCTTCAACCCTTCACATAGATAGAAAGAAAGATAGATAGAAAGAAAGAAAATAAGAAAGAAAAATAGAAAGAAAAAATAAAGAAAGTAAGAAAGAAAAAAGATAGATAGGTGGATAGAAAAATTAAAGAAAGAAAGATAGATAAATATAGAAAAAAGAAAAGAAAGAAATAAAAAAAGATAAGAAGATACATAGATAAATAGAAGGCAAGAAAGAAGAGGAGACAGAAAGGAATGCGAAGATATATGGGAATAAATGAATAAACAAAATTGGGAGAAAAAAAACGGATAAGGTCAACTGGTTTCGAAATGTCAGTGGCCGACCTTTTCCACATCTTAGGTCGTCACGTCAACAGTTGTGACGTGACGATTCACCTTCCCTTGTGACGTGACGACCCACCTTCCCTTGTGACGTGACGACCCACCTTCCCTTGTGACGTGACGACCCACCTTCCTTTGTAACGTGACGACCTCCACCTCCCATTTGGTAGCTGCGTTACGGCCTGCTTGCTTGCTTGCTGCGTTACCGTACGTCACTTCAACGCAGAAACTATACCTAATGGAAGCAACATTAAGAGAGAAAAAAAAGAGCGCGAGTGTGATGGCATTGGTTGAAAAAAAATAGTAAATAAAAAGAAATGCTTGCTACTATTGCATTCAAGGACGTGACATTTTTCATCTTCGATTCTGCATTCAAACGTCACCTTTTTCTGTGTGTGAATGTTACGTAAAGAACCTCACTCATACTACATCATCATCATCGTCACTATCACTATCATCATCACTATCATTCCCACGTCATCATCAGTAACGGTTAGGCAGCAGGTGCAGGCAACACACGCACAGTAGAGGAGGAGGAAGAAAAAGAAGAAGAAGAAGAAGAAGAAGAAGAAGAAGAAGAAGAAGAAGAAGAAGAAGAAGAAGAAAAAGGAGAGTCTTGGGTGTCGCTGGCGGCCTCAAACACAGAAAATAAACGACCTGCAACTGGAACACAGGCAGGCAGGACGGCAGGCAGGACGTGCGTGTGTTGTCGTCCTCACGCGGACCACATCACGCCAAATTACTTTCTTTTCCCTCCATCATAGCCTGCCCCCGTCCCTCCCATTGCCATTCCTTCTTTCATTCTTTCATTTCTCTCACTTTCTCACTGAAAAATTCACCTTTACTCCTTCCTTTCCTTCTCGTATCTTTATTTTCACTTCTTGACCCGTGTCCGCCTCCCTTCCTCCCCTCCCTCTCTCCCCTGTAAGACCCCGTGACCTATTTCCACTATTTTCTTCGTCCTGTCGCCTTGACCTTCGTTATCAGCCCCCTCGTAGTTCAAGGACGACAGGTGACCCCGCTCGAGGCCTTTGAACACAACTTAAGCTCGTCCTCAGAAGCCTCATACGTCTTCGAGTGGGAGTGGCATGCAGGGTGTGGGTGGAAGGGATGATTAAAGGGAGGAGAGATGTACTGATGGAAGGAAAGAAAGAAGAAAGGAAGGAAGGAAGAAAGGAAGGAAGGGAGGAAGAAAGGAAGGGAGGAAGAAAGAAAGGGAGGAAGGAAGGAGGAAGGAAAGAAAGGTGAGAAGGAATGTACGTTGACGATTAGGTGCATAAGGATAAGGTGTGTGAGGAAAGGTCAGCAGGAAGGATGATTTTCAGAGACGGAAGAAGGAAAGCAGGAAAGGAAGGAAGGAAAGAGGAAGAGAGAGAGGGGTAAGAAAGGAAAACAGAAGTATAAGAGGAAAATAAGTGTAAGGAAGGAAGGAAGGAAGGA
>JAXIVD010002146.1:7500-60000 GCA_036785275.1 Cancer borealis
CCGGGCTGCCCCACAAGCCTGACTCACTCCTCATCACGTGCTTTGGTATTATAAGTTTCACAGAACAACAGTAATTCCTCAAAACGTGAACTGGTCGTCTTCGCTGCAGGTGGAAGTGAGTCCGGAACGCCAAGATGGCCAGGCTGTGGCGTGAGCGAGGTGCAGGTGTGACACAGCGGCACGCACCGTGTGAACCTCTGTGGCGCGACCCAGAGAGAGATGGACGAACACTCCGTCACAACAGTGGTAGCAGCGGCACTGCTGGCCGCGGCGAGGCCGAGGCCAAGGTCTGACCCCGAGACGGCCCGGCGCCACAGTTTTCTTTCACGCAGAGACTGAAGCAAACACTCACCAACGACCCCAGTGGCGGACTGCAAAGGAGATGAATGAAATGTTACTTACACACGATACAACCAAGTAACGCACACACACACACACACACACACACACACACACACACACACACACACACACACACACACACACACACACACACACACACACACACACACACACACACACACACACACACACACACACACACACACACACACACACACACACACACACACACACACATACACACACACACACACACACACACACACACACACACACACACACACACACACACACACACACACAAGCCACGCCAAAACCAAATTATTTTTTTCTCTCCCAACCCTGCATGGTACGTACGTGCCCACCACAGTCCTGATAACACTTTCCTAATGCAACACGCTACTACGTCTGTTTTCCTTCTGCCGTTGGAGTTCACATGTTTCATTCCAATCTCCGCTCAACACAACTATTGTTGATTATTTTTCTGAGAAAAAGTATAATCCCTTCTTTTTCATTGGGCAAAAGGCGCTCCGCCCTCCATCAGATGCACGGTGATCAGATTAAGAGTTTTCTTATAATGTTGCAATTTCGTAATAAAAAATTTATAGCAATTTTGCATTTCAAAATCCGAGCCTCCACCACTTGATAATAGAGAGGTTGAACAGCAAGTATTCCTCTTGGACTCCCACAACTCCAAAACAAACCATATCATACACCGCCTCATCACCTCATCACCTCATCAGGACTCAACACACGACACACAACTCACCTGCAACATGTTCACACCAGCCACGGGGCGGAATGAAACACGTCACTTGAGCGTCCTTACTCACCACAACTCACGCAACCAATAAGGTGCACGTACTCGTACTTATAAAATAATAATAAATAAATAAATGAATAAAAAGGGGGAAGGAAAAGTAGTCGACTCACACTGACGAGTCTAAAACTAATTTTTTTTTCAACCACCTGAATCACCTACATGACAATTACATGTCTTGATTCTTACTTCAACGTTTGTCTAAATCTGTGGCCCAATGAATAATGGTGAATAAGCAGCCTGTGTTGGCGTGGGAACATTCAACGTTTGTTATAAGCATCTTAATCAAGCCCCGTGTGACCCATCCATCCACTAATACAGGTGAACGAGGCAGCCACCCGAGTTACGATTCATATGTTAATACGACACACGTGATATTATGACGTGTAGAGTGTATACATATACACTTCCAGTTCTCATGAACACCAATGGCCTTTGTTATCATCCTTACAACAACAACAAAAATTGAAAGAAAGAGAAACATAAATAGATAGATAAATAGTTAGAGAGAGATAAATAGATAGAGAGATAGATAGATAGATAGATAGATAGATAGAGAGAGAGAGAGAGAGAGAGAGAGAGAGAGAGAGAGAGAGAGAGAGAGAGAGAGAGAGAGAGAGAGAGAGAGAGAGAGAGAGAGAGAGAGAGAGAGAGAGAGAGAGAGAGAGAGAGAGAGAGAGAGAGAGAGAGAGAGAGAGAGAGAGAGAGAGAGAGAGAGTACATATGAACACGCAGGTCAAGATTAACTTCATCTCAATCAATTTACGCCGAGGTGATCCAGATAGAGGGAGGCAGATGAGGGAGAGGAATGTAGGGAATGGGACGCCTTCGAGCGGTAATTGGAGATCCTCGAGCCAGAAAACTGGCAGGAGGAGGAGTAACCGCTGTGCCAAGACGCCGAGGATACCTTCATAAAGTTCAAACAACATTATGAAAAGTACAAGGCGAAGGACCGCGTGGGCGTGCCCTTCTGGGAGGAGCTGCGGCGCTGCGTGCCTTCCTTCAGGTGTGATCGGGCGAGGGAGAAGTTCTTCATCGGGTACGACGAGGACGAGCGGGAGATGAGGTACAAGGACGAGCAGCTCATGGAGAGGCAGATCAGAGACCGTCAAGTGTGTGAGTATCAGGCAGAGGCTGCTGAAACACTATGGAAAGGCGAAGAGTATGCGTAAGAAGGACGAGCGTGATTGGATGCGGTACTACCTCCAGGAGAAAAAGGAAAAGAAAACGAAGGAGAGGCAGCAGGAGGCGGAACGCTGCCGGCAGCTGATCTTCTCCAAGTCACTGGAGTTCCAGGAGCAGGAGGAGGAAAGGAAGAGGAAGAAGGGTAAGCGGAGGATGCTGGATGAGATCCAAAACGTGAGCAGACAGTTACATGGGCCACTGGATGACAGTACTGACGAGGAACACATTGAGGGAAAAATAACCATCTCATTGTATTTCCTCATTGAGTTGAATTGTCAGTGAAGCAGTGTTACGAAGACAAGTGTTGCACGTTGTTTTACACTGTTCCATATGAAGCAATGTTTATGTTTTATTTACAAAAGTGTTAAGAAAAGTATCAATAAATACACCTAGTTTTCAATGTATTTGTTTGTTTTCTTTGTTTACCCTTAAGTTAATATGAATATTTGATTGTGTTATAAAAGGATCACGTTTTTATGAATTGGAGCTATACAGGTTTGTTTGTTTGTTTGTTTTCTCTCTCTCTCTTGTGTATATGTGTAAACAACTGACACACAACACCTTCCTTCCAAGACTATAGATTCCCGTAGTCCCCCCGTGAACTGTTTACTTTCATCACCTTTCAACGGCACATGAGACCACCACCACCACCACCACCACCAATACCACCACCACCACCACCACCACCACCACCACCACCACCACCACCAATACCACCACCACCACCACCACCACCACCACCACCACCACCACCACCACCATCACCACCACCTTCCCCCTAACACTTCACACCTCTTCCCTACTGTTAAATATCACCCCACTGTATTTGTACCTACGTAGTATAAAAGCCTTAGGTCACTGTCCACCCTCACTCTTTACATCATGACACCCTCACCCCTCACACTAGTACACCCTCACCCCTCACACTAGTACACCCACACCTCTCACACTAGGACATCCTGCTTTTCCTTCCTTTCCTCCCAGCGGACGCAAGCCATCTGTGTTTCCTCCTCCTTTCCCTCCCTCGCCGTCTGGGGCAGGCGCAGTAGCTAAGACTCGCTGCAGCATCGTTCACAAATTAATCAAAGGTTTTCTCTCCTCAGTTTTATCATTATTAATGGTTTATTTCGGTTGAGGTGAATTCTTTTCTTGTTTGAACTGCATACAAGAAGACAAAACTAAATGGTATTGTAGGTAAAGGTGTATTATGCGAGGGTCGACGTCCTCCGGCGCTTCTAACACTGACTGTTCATGCACCTTCGCAGAACCAGTAGGAACGCAGAATCGGAAAAGCCTGCGAGTTATGATTGGTTGGCCTGGGTGACGTCTCAGTCTTATTGATTACCGGTATGGCGGGAGCACGTGGGTGACCACACTGGGAGGTCCCGCGGCGACAATATTGATCCCGGACTCTCAAGAAAATACGTACCCACACCAACCCAAGGAAACTACTCCTTATCACCTGCAAGAAATTATATTAATCACTCGTCAAAATTACAAGTTAGAAAATACAAGTCCCACTTTCCGCTTTAAGTTTGGTATCTTCCATCCCTACAACCTTCTGAATAAGGTGTGACTTACTTTCCAGTTTATTTTTTTCGTACGCTGCAGAACTGATGCAGTAGAGCAGACTTGCCACAACTGAGTGCGAGGCTGAGGCCGCGGCGTCGGTGTGCAGCATGCGACGTGAGGTTGTGAGGGCGCCCCTACACGCTACTCAACCACAAGGTACGCCTAATGGAGTGGATAAAGTTGAACCAGCAGTAACCAACACAATTACAGCGTCATGTCCCAAGTATCATGTTAGTTAAATGTGGTGTCAGCTATCCGTAGAGTAATACAAGGTTTCGACCGACGTGCATGTCCATCGGTTTGGTGTTGGTGGATGAATGAGGCAAGTTGATAGTGCCATGTGCACCATCATGACCAATGTGAACACTCCTGGTGCCCTGCTCCTTCATAACACTCACCACACACACCTCGACAACGAAGCATGGGGCTTGTCACCCTTCAAGATAACCAATAAACACTACTCTGCAAGCACGACGTGATCTCTTGAACGTTATTGTGATTCCTTAATGCATGATGACGCTTTTTTATTGATAGTATATGACCCGCCAAGGACTCCCAGTGTTGCAAGGCGGCAGGGAGAGCTGCCCTTACGCGTGGTTCCGTACCAGACCGAGGAAGCAGAAGGTGGATTGAGTGCAGCTTATGAATATTCAAACTGCAGCGAGTCAATAGATTATTTAGATAAAAGGATCTTTACATCAAACCCTCCGTTCAGTGGCGAACCCCACAAGGATCATGAGCCGAACTCAGCCGATCACAACGCTCTCAGAGCATCAGCCGAGGGGACTTGGACTGTGACTGGGAGATTGTTTGTTTACATTTTAGCCGGAGATTCTTAGATTTCCACTGTAGGAGACCGCCTCACCTGTCCCTTCCTGAGGAGGACAAGTCAACTACCGCGCCTGTGATAGCATCATAGGACATCACCAGGGCTCATAATGTTCCCCAAGGGATCCTCGCAGCCCTAAAACAAGAACAACAACACTGTAGGAGACGTTTAAGAGCCGAGTTTCTTATCTGTCAGAGACTGAGGTTCACCCAGGAACAATGCACTAAGATCTTTTGAAGTTGTAGAATAAGTAATTAAGAGTTGTAGAATAAATAATTAAGACAGTGAAGTCAATACATTCGTATATATGAAGAAGTAAGACATTGTTTAATATCGCCGTCTCGGTAATAAGGAATCCGTCTTACAACAGATGGTCAAGAAACGCCCTAAGACCTGACTATTGATAACACAACACCTACTGTACCTAACTGTCTATATACAGACAGAGGTGATTTAAAATAACAGACTTGATAGGGAAACACCTTAATTATATCTGACATGTAAGTAATAACCTCGGGAGAAGACACTAATGTTATCTCCATATTATTCCTCAACTACTTTCATTTTCAATTCTTACACAGTGCAGTCTCCCAAACATGTACGTACATACTTTTCTACATAGGTCTTCACATACAACAGTGTTACGTCAATAACAGTCAATGGCTATGCATCAGCTTTCTCTTCCTCACTGACCTGCCTTTCTCATCGTCAGTGTTACTTTCTGGTAGTGTTATTCTCTTGGACTCATGTTTAGCTTACTGACTACATGTTTCATTACTTCCTGGATGATCATGTGAAGCTCAATGCATAAGATTTACTTTTCTGTTTATCACCAAACCTAAATCTCACTTTCTGCATCTCATTGCCATCAAAATTTTAGAATATAAAGACTCAATTATTTATTTCTCTATGTTACACACATTCACATATTGGTGGTTTTATGTGATGGTTATATTCATTGTTTGTGTGTGTGTGTGTGTGTGTGTGTGTGTGTGTGTGTGTAGCGGGGGGGGATGTATTTGTGTGTGTGTGTGTGTGTGTGTGTGTGTGTGTGTCCCCACAGATGACTAAATACAAGTTATAGTTTCAATCATTAGTATGATCAGTTGTACAAAATTAACATTTTTCCTTTCTTTTTGGTGTAGGTGGTGGTGGTTGGTGAGGGAGATAAATGGTGGGTGTGTGGACTTGGGTCTGGCATGGCGTGGACGCGATCGTGGCGGCGGTGGCAGCGGTGGGCGTGTTTAGGGGCGGCAGTGGTAGTGAGTGCCTGGCTGCTGCTTGCCGCCCCGTGTGCCCTGTTAGCTTGTCCACCGCGTGATCCAGCTGAAGCCACCGCCGCCACCCCACAGCCTCATAAAGACAGGGATGCCGCCCTTCTTGTGTGCTCAACTCTGTCTTTCACGGCCACGGAACATCAGCAGCAGGAGACTCAAGGCTCTCCACAGCAAAATAAGGACAGCCCATACACTGTGCTGTATGACTGGCTTCCTGCCACACGCAGCTTTGGTGTCAATGAGTCTGTTACCTACACAACTCACACCACACCTGAAATGATCAGCCATGTTGGGGAGCTGGCCACCCGCTGGTCGGGGCCACTCTCTGTGGCCGTTTTTATCCCTTACTCAGACTTCTGCCTGGCTGCTGCCCGAGTGGCTTATCTCCGAGCCTGTGGTCCTGTAGAGGTGAGAGAGCAGGTCTCATGGCACTTCTTCTGGCCAAGTGACTCGCCTCCAGCAGCTAATTGGCGTTTGGCTGTAGATGAGAAGACATGTGATTGCAACGCGGAAGAGAGTACAGCATCGATTCGGAGTTTCCGCACAGAGGAAGTCCTGCCATACCCTGTCAATGTGGCCCGTAATATCGCCCGCACAGCGGCAGCTACTTCCTATGTGCTGCCCTCAGATGTGGAGCTCTACCCATCAGAAGGACTGCCCCAGCAGTTCCTAACCATGGTATCACGTATAACTGAGGGACTTGAGACGCGGGCAGCCTCTGTGTGGCCCCGAGTGTTTGTTGTGCCAGTATTTGAGGTGGCCAGTGTTGTGCCAGCCACGAAGGAGGAACTGCTTCAACAGTACCACCACCATGATGCCGTCTACTTTCACCGTCACGTGTGTGCACACTGCCAGCGTTTTCCTGCCATTGCGGAGTGGGTCACGCAGCCTGGTACCCCGGGTACCATGAAGGTACTTACATCAGCTGCCAGCATGATGATTAAGGTTAAAGTATCACTGTTCATATAGTCTTGTCTCTACACAGAACATTACATTCACGTCCATATTTCTATCTACTTTGCTGCACCCACCAAGCATTAGGTTAAATGACTGACTCCTCCCACAGACCTTCTCCGTTGTGAAGCGTGAGTTTCCTTACCACCGCTGGGAACCCATCTACATCTGCACTAAGCAGGAGCCTCTCTATGATGAACGGCTGTCTTGGGAAGGACTTCAGGACAAGATGACGCAGGTAAATATTAAACTACTTTCCTTTGCATAGGTCAGAAGGTTCAACTAAAACTGATATATATATATATATATATATATATATATATATATATATATATATATATATATATATATATATATATATATATATATATACATATATATATATATATATATATATATATATATATATATATATATATATATATATATATATATATATATATATATATATATATATATATATATATATATATATATATATATATATATATATATATATATATATATATATATATACATATATACATATATATATATATATATATATATATATATATATATATATATATATATATATATATATATATATACATACATACATATATATATATATATATATATATATATATATATATATATATATATATATATATATATATATATACAGAGGTGGGCAATCGGATTCGGAAGTCCGATTATCCGATTAATCGGACTCGCATTTTTTAATCGGATAATCGAATCAGACTAACCCCCTCGGATAATCGCAATCAGACTGCCGAAAATTTAAAGCGATTTGCGATTAATCCAGGTCGACGTCGTCTTTGTATTTTCGCAATAGCAGTTTCTTCATAAATTTTTCTATATTTTTCTCAAGTAAATATTTTTTCGCTTTATTCTATTCACACTTTAGTATTTTCTCTATATTATAATGCGCAAAATATCATGATTAATTATTAAATCATATAAATTATAATAAAAAGGTTATATTTTACAAGTATAAAGTTGGTATAATACGTGTTTAGTTCTGGTTTTTCGTACGCGTCTCATCGGTTAAGTGACGCACCGCACCAGTTTAGAGCCAGTCGTCGTGAGAGGAAGTGCTGCTGCTGCTACTAGGGCAAAAAAGCATTAAATTCCCTTTAGAAACATTGAAAATAGCTTTAAAAACATTGAATCGCTTTTAAAAATATCGAATCGCTTTTAAAAACTTTAATCGAAATCGGATAATCGCTAATCGGACTTAGATTTTTTGGCAACCGAATCGGACTTGACGAGCTGGCGAATCGGTAATCGCTAATCGGACTTCAATTTTTTTTAATCGCGCCCACCTCTGTATATATATATATATATATATATATATATATATATATATATATATATATATATATATATATATATATATATACATACATACATACATACATACATACATACATACATACATATATATATATATATATATATATATATATATATATATATATATATATATATATATATATATATATATATATATATATATATATATATATATATATATATATATGTATATATATATATATATATATATATATATATATATATATATATATATATATATATATATATATATATATACATACACACATACATACATATATATATATATATATATATATATATATATATATATATATATATATATATATATATATATATATAATATATATATATATATATACATACATACATACATACATACATACATACATATATATATATGTATATATATATATATATATATATATATATATATATATATATATATATATATATATATATATATATATATATATATATATAGCTACATACATACACAAGTAGCCCATTCAACAACATATAAGTATGTCTTGTCATACTTATACTCAAATATTTCTTGAGTTTACTTAACATTAATAAATTTCTTCTTCACAGTGACTTCTAAAATGCATCATGACCCTTTATTCTTTTTTTTCCTTCCCAGATGCATGAGTTGTGTTTGCAGGAGTACAACCTGGTGATCCTGGACCGGGCTTTCCTTGTCCATGCGCCTGGCATTAAGCGTAGAGCCAAGACAAAAGCCAAGGCCAAGGATGAGACATGGAGGGAACCCTTTGTAAACAAGAACTCCAAAATCTATGACCAGATCATGGTGGAGATGCAGAATAAGTATGGTCACAGTGAGAAATGTCGCCGTCACTGACATCACTCACCAGTGTTGGCACTAGAATGATGCTTCCTACAATGGAAATAATGCAATACAGAGTGACAAGATTATTTTTCCACTATATGTGATGAAATTAATGCGGGTAACAGAGGTGCTTAACCTATGGTGTTGTGCTCAGTTTCCAAACTTCACCTGCAATGGCTTTCTCCTCATATCCTTAAGTTCTATTTTCTAACCGTATGTGGTAAGGTTTTCTCTCAGAATCCCATATCATTAATCAACTTATATAACCAATACTCATTATACATCAAACAGTGATTATGTGATTCTTACATAAATAATCTAATGGAAGGTCAACTACATAATAACTACATGATGTTTCTTTCCCTTCAGTTGCATGTGCAGGATGTAGTACAAGCAGAAAATCCATTTCCTGTGTGCCATTGTACACTGTTTATTTTTGCACATGGAAAATAATGCATCCTTTTTTATATCATCTACAAACTTTTTAGACTTTCCTTCTAACATCATACAACACTGTTCCACCCAGCATCCCATCCATTCCTTCATTGTTCAAACATTGATTTCATATTACAATCACTGATCCTTTCCTAGATCTCCTACATTGTTTGTAAGGTCAAGGATTCACACATCAGTCCTTATTCTTGCAATATACACCACTTACTGTTCTGATGAAACAACAAAAAGTAATACAGCTCCTTGGTTGGCAGATGTGAAGTAAATAAATGTTGAAAATATTATGATATAAAAGGACACCAAGCGTAATATCTCCTATCCCTTAAGCTCATTACAAGTCTTGTTACAACTCTTAATAACGTGATGTGCACTGCCACTCCAGCCGTCACTAACCTTTACAAAGTTAGTCCTTCATGCTGAGTACCTGTCTAACAATTTGGTCATGTAAAATTTAGATTAGGAATAAGTTGAAGCTTCTTTCTTTCTCTACACATGCTTCAGTATAAAGCTGATGTTTCTAAAGCTAGACAATGTAGTTGTTGTGAGCAGGCATTAGTGTAGCTTCCCATCTTGGGATGGCATTAACCACTGCAATATTAGCAACTGCAGCTTATAAAAGTACTAATTTTCATCTCAACTAGAGTAGAGTAGAGGCAATACTTAAAACTACTTCCTGGCTTGAGAAAATAGAGTGCACAGTCACATGGTTCAGAAAAAAAAATTGATGTATCACACAAAGTGTACCTTCTGTGAAAAGTTCTTTAGCATCTGCATGACTAGATCTGATAAGTAACATCTAGACAGCATGTTGGCATTATTTGTCCAAGTGACCTTAGAATCATCGCACAAGGTTGTTTGTATGTAGATACAGCAGTATGCATGGCAATACACAGCTGACAGTTATCACTCCTACCAGTTTCCTATTTATCACAAATTTAATATATCTTGGAAGCCTTTTACACCAAGCCACTGCAGTAACTTAAGTTAATATGTTACTAAGTCCCAACGAAATAGAGTCTAGTAAGCTATCAGATGTTTATTATCCTTCCTGTAAACAATTCAAGTAGCTGTCTTGGATTATAGGACCAGAAAACAAAGAATTCCCATGAAACATCCACAACTCTACCTGTTCTTAATTAGAATTGGTCATACCAAAAAATGATGTGGTGTATAATACACACCAGTCAACACAATAGCACAAGGGTGACTGTTGATCTACTAACACCACCATGAAAGTGACAGTAATTCTACCAAGAGGTTGGTGCAAACATGTGCACAGCAAACACCCACGTGGCACATCGTGTTGTGTAAAAATTTTCTTTTGAAAGTCAAGAAACAAGAAAATCTGAAGGTATGTATAGTAGTACTTCTTCAGCAAACATTTACCAGAGGTCCGTAACTGCACACACCTTGATTGCAAGGAAACCATGCTAACCAATACACCACTAGGCACCATACTCTTGGATCATTTATTTTATGTTTGGTATGACTGAAGGTGAAAGGCCATGTGGAATCTGAAGATTGGGTGTGGATATACAACAGATGTAACAGAATTAGAGGTAAGTTTCAGAATATTAGTGTTTGAATGTACACCATGTTAGAGGGGAGGGGAGACGGGGAAGACAAGCAAAAACACACCTAAATCATGTCCTTTGATATGTTGCAGATTTTTTTTGTGGACATGGTTTGTCCACATACAAAGAATGCTAGTGGGATAATAACAAAAAAGTGTATATGAGTAAGGTAAACGGTGTGGGTGCAAGAGAACAAGAGAGCCGAATATTATACCACAGACCCACGAGGACTCCTATCTGAAAGTAATAACACCTTGTTCCCTCCGTGAACGTTCCTTCCCTGCTAATTCAATCCCTCCCTCTCTATCAGCACCTCATGTATGTAATCCTTCATCCTATCCTTCCATCTGACCTTCCTCTCCTCCTAAGATACACAATTTCACTCACGTACACTTCACTATTCTTCCTCTCAATATGAGCAACCCACCTCAAATTATCTCTTTCCATATCATTCAAAAAAGCTTTCATTGACCTCGCCCTCCCATCTTGTCGCACCACATGCTCCCCTGAGATAACTTTCCATAACACGCTCTTTTGCATGTTGTGCCTTATTCCATGTCCAAGTCTCTGATCCATACGTGTGTTAGCAGGAGTATACTGTTAGTGAATCCTCTCTTTACCTCCATGGATACATTCCTTCCTCATAGCCCTTGCAAGTGACCCTATGACACACCTGCCTTTCACAGCCCTCATACTTCTCCTTCCATCCCTCCATGTTTGCATAGCATTGTTCCCAAATACAGTGGAACCTCGGTATATGTCCTTAATCCGTTACAGATCCCTGGACTTATACCAAATTATTAATTTGTATATACATTCTAAAATTCATCCTTTTTATATCCATATATAAATAAACTTTAAAAAGATTGAAGTTTAATATTCATTTTCCCACTATATCAATTTATCTTAATATACTAACTTTTGGCAAGCTATGCAAGAAATTGTTTTGAATCACCTCAATACACTGTATTACCAATTATTGTCATATGTAATCATACTGGGAATTCTCATAAAAGTGTTAGAAAAAAACTTTATTGATCCAAATTACCAGACATCTGATGTTACATTTTATAAGGAAACAGTAGTATATTTATAATATACTTTACTAACCGACTAAATTTACAGCAATATATTACTCACTTATGACAAGATGCAATAAACTTAAGGGAAAAATTTAGTGTCCAGCAGTGAATGTCTGCTTACGACATCTCTTGAACCACCTCATCAACATCAGGGATCATGGACTTCAGTTTGTTCCACTGGACTGCACTCAGCGAGATACCTGACAAAAGAGAAAGGTTTTATTGCATGATCTCTGGCCAGATGGGAAGTGTTAGGTGCACAGGAGCTGCCTTGTGTAGGTCAACTGGCCTTTTGCAGCCTCCTTATTTTCTTACATTCTTATGGTGAAGTGAGCAGGTAAGCCTCAGAGCACACTAAAATATGCATTTCCTTTAAAATCAACATTATTAAATCTGCAATTATGGTGGGCTCAGTTTACCCATAATAAAGGACAACCAGGCTTGTCCAAGCAAGACACTGTCCGTTGCATGAGTTAAAGCATTCCTACATATACGGCAATTGAACAGATCATTGCGTTCCATCCATGGTTACAGCGAAGCATAGTTCACTTCTACTGTAATTGTATAAGGAATCCACACGCGATGATCATAATGGAATGCATGAATAAAACACCTTACCCTTCTTCCCTGGCAGGTATTTCCCGTCCTTCTCATAGAATTCACGGATGTCAACAAACAGCTTGTTTTTGAACTCTCTGACAGTTACACGGCGGCTTCGCTCCAGCTCAAAGTAGGTCTCTCCATTATCATTCTTGATCCTCTTAGAAGCAGATCCCTCACCCTTTGACTTCTTTTGTGCTGGCTCATTCCTCTGGAAAGTAATGATCCAATTTTGTTTATATTTATTTCAAATTAAAGGTTTAGCATTTCATATGCATTCCTTGCAACTGTAACTGCAACCTCTTCCTTGCAGTTGCAATTGATATTCAACAATTACATACCAAACCATGGAATCAAAGTGCTGAGGGAAAGGAATTCAAGTGTATGTATGCATGGGTGTGGGTGTGAGTGTGAACACTTTGTCTCAGCTGGCCCTCTTTAGGGGAATGTCAAGATGATGGAATATGTACTTATCAAATACAGCAAATAATGGGAAAAAAATTAAAGAGCATCTTCAATCCTGTGCAAACGTGGAAGTAAGGAAGGACACACTAGAGAGAGAGAAGTGTATAAGAATTGTAGGATTCCTAGGATGTTTGATAAGCCAAAGGACAATGACCATGGAAGCACAAGTGATAACATACCAATACTAACAAACACACACAAGTAAAACATTCCATAACCAAGACTTACATCTTCAGGACCTGAGTCAGAGTCAGATTCAGACTCTGAGTCACTCTTGGGCCTTTTCTCTTGCTTCTTATGTTTTCCCATCTTGCCTAGTCTTGTTTTTGGTTATTCTGTAAAATAAATTCATGTTAGTATAGTTTACTTGATTTTTGGGCAGACATTTTTATTACACCTTTAAAATAATTTTGTTAAATGTGCATGCTTTTAAAAAATAACATTTCAAAGCATTATGATGCAGGAATTATGTAAATGAAGGAGTGAATGCAATTTCCTTAATAAAACTTCATTAAACACATGAACAGTGTGGTTTTAAAAGAGGGAGGCATATTTGCTGTGTAATAGGTGAGAAAGATTTGGCAAAAGATAAATATGGCAACGCAAGGTGATGGAGGATGGAAAACATGTTGACGAAGCTGGTACCAGAGGCCGCATATCTAAGTTACAGAGAGAGATGCTGAGCCTTGGCCATGCAAACACTAAAGAACCACAGGAAATGAGGAGATATGATCGAAACATACAAGATCCTGCACAAATCTGCCAAATACCAGGTTCTTTGAGTCAAGTACCACCAAGCTAAGAGTCTATTCACTCAAGCTAACCAAACCCAATCACTGGAGATCTGCAATGAAGGGCAATGCATTCTCCATCATGATTATTAATGAGTAGAATGCCCAACCTGACCAAGTAGTCGCAGCACCATCAAAAGCCACATTACAGTCTGGGCACGATAAGTAAATGAGTGTAGCACAATAAAGCTGGCATAGTCAATAGAGGTGGAGACAAGACAAGATCTCTTCTTATTCCCCCACTAAGCGTGACTAGGTAAGCAATGTAGCTTAAAGAAGAGTTCAATTAAAACAATCACCAGTAGTATGTGGGATCATTACCACATTACCTTGAAAAGTCGCTGGGTTCCTGACACCATATGCTGATCTGATAGTCAATTAGTCCTCGTTTTATTTCCAACCAATCAGGTTAGGTTAGTTAGATTAGGTTAGGTTAGGTTGAAGGTAAATTATATATACAACAATTACATACATATATATGATGTTAAGAACCATAAACATCCATATTAAACTTATGAAATTAATAAGGCATAGCTTACAGGTACGGCAGCCGTACCTGTAAGTGCTCACTTATAGATACGGCACGTGCCTAACTTTTGGATAATAAAATATAAGAAGCTTATATAACCGAACCTAGCCAAACCAAATCGGACTTGACCAAACCTAAAATAACCTAATCTAACTGTAATCTAACGAATGCCATATCCTCATAGTGCTCGCTTATAGATACGGCACGTGCCTAACTTTTGGGTAACAAGCTTATATAACCGACCCTAACCGTACCTAACCAAACCTAACATAACTTGAAAGATGCTTTACCAGGTAAATAATAAGGTAAATAATAACTAAGAATTTGCGACAGAAATGTAATTAAGAAAACCTTCTCAAAATGCATCAGGAAATGCATTAATATAACTCTGAATTCTCTAGAGCGTTATGTTGAAGATGTAAAATAATACCGACGAAATAGTCCTGATAGGTGAAAAAAAAAAAATAATGCAGTGGTGTGTGCACGTAACCAGGAAGGCGTGCACTGGCCAGCTTGTCAGGGGCTGCCCGGCCATACCCTCCCCTCACCAGGACAGGCATCAGGTGAGGTGAGGAGAGGAGTGAGAACTAACTAACTTTACTTTAAATACCTCATTTACTTAATCACCTCCATTCTCAGTTCCGGTAGGTATTCAGATTACCATATTTCCAACAAATTTACGTATCATTCCCTTAGTTATCAAATATCCAATGCATTACTTACATGTTTTGAGCTTACCTATATCAACTTAATAGAACGACACACTGTACTTCGGCTTTAAAATGTTAGTTTTCAAAATTTGTGACTCTGGGAACGTAAACACGACTGGCGGCCATGTTTAAGTTTTCATTTCGATCAATTCCAACTAATTCCTTATTTATGGAGAAACGAAAATAAAGTTAAGAATATAAATCAACACAAACTCACTTATGAACAACTACCTTCCCTTATCTAAGTCCAAAACATAAATCAGCGACTCATTAATCTACGTAACAATTCACCTTGAAATTTACCGCCAAATTACCAATGTCAAGGCTGTTATCAACTTTATCTCTATTTATCTATTGATCACGTCTTCCTTATATATTACAGCCTTCACTAAGTCCTATGAAGAAGCATTACTCACCAGTCCTCGGCGTTACAGCGTCTGGCACCAAGGAACACTGTGTAGCTTGTCTCTCTCAACGACAATTGCGAGGAAGAGGAAGAGGAGGAGGAGGGGATGGAAGACCGCTGGACTAAAGGCGTTATTATGATTAACAGACGCATCTATAGCTATTATAATGTCATAAATAATCTTTTTATATTAAAAAGTTAGTGCCAGTTTGGTTATATTGTTTTGACTTAAGTGTGAGTGTTAAATCAATACGATGAGTTATTGGGATCAATACTCATATTTGTTAAATTTTCTTTTGGTTCATGATATTTCCATGTTCAGATTTATTGTTTTGTCCATCGGAATAACTGTAAGACTTCAAATAAAATGATGCATTACTATAATATAGAAAGATTTCCGTAAATACGAATCACTATATCTACGTAAAGTACTACTATTAAGGAAGATATAAAGTCTTTGGGTTATAGCTATCATATATGGAGAAAAATAATGAAAATATACATAGAATAGACAGCCTCTGTTGTGTAATTTTTAATTTTTATTTTTATTTAATTATTTATATATATTTCTTTATAGAAAGGATAATATAGTTATCTCTGACGTTATCCAATTGTTGTTTGTTTTTAATCAACTAGTTTATTTGAATAGTTAAGTTTAATGGCAAAGCTACGTACGGAATAATTGTTAAAACAGCAGGTGATTAAGTGGATAAAACAGCTGACAGGACACTAAATTGTCTTAATTTTTTACAAGCCATCATTACTGTGGCATAAATTGATAACTTCATGGCTTTCCTCGTTTAGTAGATCAATTTCTGGTATTTCTATCTTCCATCTTTCTTTCCCCAACTACACGCTATTGTCTCAAAGATAGGAAAACCAGTAAACAATATGGATGAGGCTAGGATGCTGCAGGATGACTTAAATCGGCTGTACGAGTGGTCAGAAAAGTAGCAGATGCAGTTTAATGTTAACAAGTGTAGCATTATGAGCGTATAGGTAAAGGTAATATAGCTAGACCTGTAGACTACACATTATAAATGACACTACCTTAGGAAGGTCATATAGTGTGAGGGACTTAGGAGTTCAAGTAAGCAGTGACTTGCGCCCCAAGGAAGAGCGTATTATAGTTAGAAATAGGGCCAACAAGATAATGGGATTTATTGGTAGGTGTGTGACAAATAGGAGTTCTGAGATCATTCTGAGGTTGTATTTAACGCTAATTAGACCCTACCTAGATTATGCAGCTCAGTTTAGGTCCCCTTATTATAGAAAGGATATAGGCTCCTTGGAGGCAGCTCAGAGAAGAATGACCAAGATGATTCAGGGCTTGAGAAATTTACCCTACAAAAATAGATTAAAACGTCTTTATCTAGCGTCGAGGTTACTGCGGTATTAAGGTCCACATTTATTTATTCTATTCTATTATTTTTTTCTTTTATGTCTTCAAGATTCCAGCAATTACGTTTCTGCCAGACGTAACCACATAAGGAAAACGTCCAGTAACCTTATATTTAAGCATCATGCTGGACATTGTCTGTCTGAAGCCATAAATGTGACAATTTTTAATCTTCTTTCATTACAACATGATATTCGCTCTTTTACAACCCAACTACAGTTAAAGGAATTGTGTAGATGGTGATGAGCCTTATGCTTAACTCTCATATCTATTCAACTCGTAGTTAGTGTAGCATAGTTAAAATAAACAGCCTAACGATGACCTATAGGGCTACATAGTTATATTGCTTATAGTAGTAGTAGATTCCTTTGTAGTACTTTCGTGATTTTAATTTTGGTCCCGTCTCTCTCCCTATCATTTTTTTGTAGGCCTTCCCTATTTCTCTTCACCAAATACAGCCCTGTCCCTTTCCCTCTCCATCCCTTTGTGGCATTGCACCTCTACTCTTCCATTTTGTTCCGGCTATAGATTACCTTATGAACTCAACCCTTTATCCATCCCGTTGTAGATTCTTTCTCGACCAATTCCGTTTTGGGGTCCAAATTTGTTCGTTCAATTCCATTATGGTCCCAACCCTTTCTCTCACGTTAGTTTACATATTATTCCTATCCTTATCAATTAATTTTTTAAACTATCCTTCTTTTGTATTCCATTACAATCCAGTCCGTATACCTATCCTTTCCATTTTGGTTCCATCCTTTTCTCTATTATTTCATCTTGGCTGTCAATATATCTATTTTGGCCCTGCACCTCCATTGATGTCACTCCTGTCTATGTCTCTTGTCCTACCTAGTCCCTCTACCAACGTGCTCTATTTTTTCCCAGCCTCCAGGTTATCACTACTGTTGGTCCCGGCCCTCTCTCTTGTCTACTTAACGGTTACATTCTGATCCCGTCATCAACTCTGTTCCGTTATGAGACAGTCGTTTTCTTTTTCAGTTCCGTTATGGCCTTAATATTCTCCGTAAAAGTAAATTATTAGCCACACTCATTTTTTATGAATTTCGTTTTGGCTCTTTATTACTTCAGATTAGAAAAAAAGGAAGGTAAAAGAACTCCTATCTTTAAGTTCTCCCTCCTTATTCCTTACCCTTAATTTGGGTGGAGTGGCGGTCAGTTAAGGTCAGAGTGGAGGGTTACTGGCATCCTGGCCATCAACTAAACAGTACATTTACATAGTGGCTCAGAGGTTGATAACTCAAGGATGAAGCATAAGATTTTTTAAGATGTAATTTGAGTTTTTTCTAAAGTGTTTGTGTGAACCAGTGAAGTATCTATCAGGAGAAATGTTCTACATTATCACTATGATAATATGCTGAAGTTGTATTAAAAAAATAAGTGTTTTGAATTTGTAAATGAACTAAATATATACATTACTTGATTATTCTCTGAACATTAAGTCTAGGAATCAAGTAGTGGAAATGAGTTATCCAAGGTGTCGGTGGTGTGAGCAGAATAGATAACGGAAGTAATGAAAGTGTACATATACTGAAGATTTGGCATGTTTAGTAAGGGAGAGAATGGGTCGTGGAGTGGTGGTGAAGGTGAAACACATCTCAGCACCTAGAGAGAACAGATAAGAATGAGATGACAAGGATACATAAAAGTGGAAGTATGAAATGATGACTTCCTGTAAATAAAATAAGATAGTGTTGGATTATGAGAAAGAGAAAGGGAGAGTGAAACGATTGGAATGCATGAACAGGTGCAAACGGAGTCTTCTGCCATGGTCTTCCCCTTGAGCCAGTCCCAGGAATAGGTGTTGGCATACACCAGACTTGATCACTTCCATTTCCAAATAATTGATGGATAGCCATTTCAATTGAGATTCAATTCAATTCACATAGTACTATACAGACCTCAAAATAGACTGGTGACAGTTGACCAGCCACTGCTAATCCACCAGGAAAAATTTCTCTTCAAATCCTGAATGTTTATTGGTTACATCAATATGACTAACAGTGGCATGCTTGTGTTTTATTTATTACAGTATGTACATGTTGCTGTCTATGCAATGCCTTCACACCAGTATCACAGAAAGACATAAGCTAATAGTGACAACATAAAACAACTGGCCATGGTGAGCCTACACATGATGACTACATGTCAAGACAAAAACAAAAGTGGGGAAAAATAATTAGGAAATATGAGTCTTTACACATTTCATACACCAGTTCAATAGGAAAATTTATCTTTCTGATAGTCATATCATTCATAGAGGTACCAACAGTTTCTTGGCCCAAAAATATCCTGTTTTCTTTAAATTACTGACTGGATGTTTTACATATATATATATATATATATATATATATATATATATATATATATATATATATATATATATATATATATATACATATATATATATATATATATATATATATATATATATATATATATATATATATATATATATATATATATATATATATATATATATATAAACTTAGCAATATATATATAGTACTACAATTTTAGACAATAAAGTTCTCTGAATTGTCCGTTAGAAAAGTAAACACAATTTTTTCCCATCTTCACTAATAAGCTTTAAAAATGCAAAGCTATAGATAAAGGACACTTCCTGAATTATACTTAAAATTCTCTTCAGACAACACTGAAATATGTATTGTTTTCAAATTATATTTTGATATAATGGACTCCTCAAATCTTATACCAGGAATATAATTTGCACTTGGACCTTTTTAGAAGGATTTGTTTCCCTTCAAGTTAAGAGAATAACAATGTGATCATTACACATAGTGTAACATACTCTTCCTAAATACTTGACTCTATAGTATCTTACTTGCGTTCTGATTACATTCCTTCAATAATTAGAACTTAATTCCAGTTGTCTATGATAGAGAATATAATATATATATATATTTCTTTTTTTGATAAAATGTATACTAATAAGATTTAAGAATCACATTTTTACATTTTCAGTGACTGTTTGTTCATCTGATCCTATCATACACACTGTTACACTCATTAATTAAGATGGAAGCCCTTCTCCCGGGTTGCCGCAAGAAGCCTCTCCTTCATTATTTTCTCTGAAGAGTAATCTGGCAATTTAAGATAATGGACACATGTGTTGACCGATGGGTATGAGCCATCTCCAGCATCCACCTGAAAAATAACACAGATTGATATATGAGTAAATATATTCATTATGTTGGTTTAAAACAATGCAGTTAAGAGGTGAACTGAGAATTCTGAAGGACTGCTAAATGTAGAGCAGTAGAGAGGCTGAAACTATTGCAGTTGGAAGTAAAATGGAGTAAATATATCACGAATTGAATGGCTCACTGAAAACGAAAGAGAAAGTGCAAGGGGCAGTAAAGGAGTTGATCCAGACTTCACCTCCATTCAATTGATATATAAGTGCATCTGCTCACAGACTGGGCATTATGTATACATATGCCAATTGAATAAATTCTTTTATAAATTCTTTTAACAATTTTTTCCTGTCTGCTTCTTGCTACTGAAAAAATTAAGATGAAACTCACCTTGCGCACCACAGTGAGACGGGGATGGAGGTTAGCAAGGCCACCTGGGGGTAAGGAAGAGCAGCCAGTGGTGAACTGAAGGAAAGCCTTGCGTTCTTCAGCTGTAAGGCCAACCAAAATATTGACAAGTCTCAAAAACCCTGGTGAGTCTCTGGTGTATCCCAGCTTGGGTTCTGTATATGCCAGAATGTCCTCACGAGTCCAGACAGGGGCCTGATCACCACAAAGCATAAGTCTCAGTTCATCTGGGCTAAAGGCACCCAATTTTTTCAAGGAAAACACCTGAGAGAAACCAGCACGAAAAGCCTCCATCTGCCGCCTAACGCCTGCTTCTAAGGCCCAGTTTAGGGTGAGATCTATGTAGTCTTCCACATTGGCAAGAGTGACTTCTTGGTCTGCTCCTCCTGATCGCAACTCCACTGCACTATAACCAACATGCTTGGAGGGAGCAGCATATTGCATAGTCAGACACAAATCCTCTAATCTGATGGCCGGCAATTCAGCTCCTTGAGAACCTGGGACTGACGGAAGGGTCAGGTTAAGAAGCTGAAGGCGACGGTCATCGTCTGAGAGGATGGTGTCATTGAGAATCTGTTGCTTTATGGACACAAGGGCCTTGAGTTGTTGCAGGAATCCTCCTCTACCAGCATCAATCTCACAGAGATCTTCAAGTGTTAGCAATCCACTGAACCTGTTGATGAAAGAAAATTTTTGAGGCTCACCAGAAAATATTAGGAATTAATACTTTTGCCATTAACACTTTTAAAGCAATTACCATTATATCCTCACACCAAGCTTGAGAAAAGTTTATTTATTATCAGGTGATAAAAAGTACTGTTACTATTTTAATCACAGTACATTAAGGTCATTCGTTATGATATGAAAATTATATTCTGAAATTCCAAATATTATTCACATTACCGTTTTAACTGGTAATTAGTAATCCAAAAGTGTGAGTCTTACCATGGTTGGGTGTCTGAGATGCGATACTTGGGAGGATCCAACTCTAGTTCCTTCTCACTCTCTTCACTGATTATGGATGAGGTCATGAGGTCTTCCTCCATTGGTAATAAAGAGAACCCTCCCCGAGGCTTGACTGAGCTGCCTGCTAACCCTCGGTCCTTTACATTGGCAAACTCACCATGACACATGAGCTTGAGGAAAGGTCGAGACAGTGGAAGGTCTACTAGTCTGTTATCCTGTAAAGTTTTTGCTAAAAAGACCCCAAGAAAGTGGAACAACTCGACAGTTTTATCACAAATAGTGCTATCCTGGGGAAGGGGGGCAGGGAAGAGGCCTCCCTGTCGACGAATATAATAGCCTGGTGGTCTCTTTTGGAGGTCTACAGTGCCACTTCCTCCATCTAGAGCTGGTGGTGTTATGGGATCAGCTGTTTGGTCATCACAGATCCACATGGCTAAGTCTGCTCTCTGAAGCTCTCCAGCTACAAGAGCATAGAACTCCAGAGTAGGACCCAGGCCAGTCCCTTCCTCTTCCCGAAACTCTACTTCTAATATGGACTTGCGACAGGCATGCACCCTCATCACCTGGGAAAGAAGCATCACTTGTAGTTGTAAGGCATATGGGGCATCAAAAAAAGGTTTCTAATTTTGTTATATAGCACATTGAGGCAACTTCTCGGTTATTTAAGAGGAAATGGGTCTTGTTCCTTCATATCTTTATAAAAGATAATCACAATATTCTAGTTGAATTTTTCTTTTTTAGGAACCCTTTGAAAACCCTGTGGCTGCAAGAGATAAAAAAAAAAGTGGTCCATCTTCCCCTACCTGCTGTGCCCACTGAAGGAGGTCTGGTCCACGGGGAACAGTTACCCGCTCATGTTTGAGGCGACCAACCCGGTACTCATGAGGATCATCCCGTCTCAGGCCGCCCCGACGCTCCACACTTGCATCGCGCTGGCTTTGCAACCACACTAATGATCTGAAACAAATATATCACATCCTATATGAAAATATTTATCTTTTTAAATACCTAAGACGTGTGATCTATTGTTGTCACTATGAGAGGCAAGTTCCATGTGTACAGTAGTACATGGTCAGCCTTAGTCAAATGGCAACTCAAAGTTATGTGCAGCTTGTCTATCAAACTCTCTAGTTTTTAGGTTTCTTAAGAGATCTCCATTATGCAAATTCTGATTATATTAAGTTCTCTATGATAGCCCTAACATATAACAAGAAATGACTGTACGTGTACTAATCTTCCACCTCTTCTCAGATGTAGCAATCAATGATTGTGTGAAAAACACCAGCACAAAAATCACATATAAATTAATGTCATGGCAATATTATTCATAATCTGCTTGTATAAATTGTACATTAAATAAAACGCCTCCATCAGTTCCTTTACCTTTCAGGACCAAAAGCTGTACAGTTAAAGTAAAGATGTCTGGTGTCAAATGGGAAGAGCATTGGTGTGGCATAAGTGAGATCTTCACACCAGGAAGGCAGAGCACCACAGGCCAGAACCACTGCTTCTCCAACCTGTTAAACAACATCACTTATGTTTATTTTCTTTCAAAATTATTAAATAACAAATTTTCCATGCACTACATTTACTCTGCATGTTGATCAATTATCCTACTTTGTAAGGTTACACTCAATAGTATCATGAGAATGTACACAAACCTGTTGGACAAGTTTGTTTCCGATCTTCTTTGATTCAAATTCTTCTCTTCGAACTCCAAATGCATCCACAGCTTGAATTGTTTTGTCTGAAACAAAAGAAACATTTGTAATTTTCAAATATGCAATATGAAGAAAAGTTTTGTCTATTTATCGAACTGTGTATTACTTACATACCTATGGAAACAATAGTAGGGATAAATTATTGGATGGTCCCAAGCATAAACCAGAAATGGTTATATTGTATCTGAATGATGTATACGGTGTGCTAAAGTTCATGAAATTCCCTGAATTCCTTGTGTCTGTATTGATGGTTACTAATACAATGTACAGTCAATATTACCTTGCAATGTTTTATCCTCATGTGCCAGTATGTACAGCTGACGCAGTAGCTGCAACACATCTTCAACTGAGGGATCACCAGTAGTGAAGGTGGCCGGGGCTTGAGCTGGGCCACCCCCAGCTTCAGTTAAGATGTTGGTTCGGGAATTGCGCCTGTTGAGAAGCTGTACTCCAGGAGACTCCCCTTCACTACCTTCATCTTCTCGGGCTTCTCCGTATATCAACCTGGGAAAAGTTGTGTTCTTCTATAGTACAAGTAGTGACAGTGTTCTCATGGATGAATAGAGCCCACGGGTGGTGATGAGTCAATGGTGATATTAAATATATATGAGAGAACCTCAAAAACTAAAATAATAACTGTAATATGAGTAACATGATGGTTAGTATTTAAATAACACAACTGTTAATTTCCTACAAAACTCACGTATAAGTTGGTTCCCAAATTCTTCGAAGTCTCTCTTGACGGGAGGGAAAGTTTGCAGCGTGGACTAAAGTCTGGACGGCAGTGAAGATAGTGGAACTCTTGTCAGTTATTGGAACATCTACATCAGGAATGCCAGGCAGGTTGGGACCACGAAGGGTGAGAGTGAGGCGCGGCCCACTCACTACCTCGCTGGGAGTGTCACACAACTGGTCTTCACTGCCTGGTGCTGGAATCTCAAGATCTACCCAACAAGAGAGGAAGTTCAATTATCATAAGGTTTAGGTATGTTGCACAACAATATCTAAAGTTAATTAAAAATGCATTGGAAGTCACAAAACTGTATACTTAAACATATCTGATGAACATTAATCCAAAACTTCCATAACACCCTACAAGATGTAATTGTTCATACACGTGCGAATATCTGAATTTGATTTTGTGGAAATATATTATATCAACTCTTTTCCATAGTAGAAAATACTGACTGCAAGTACCTACCCTGAGTTTGGTTGACATTAGTGCGGCCTGGTCGAGGGTCAAACGCAGGGATCAGTGCTGGGAACTGCCGTTTTATAACAAAATCATCATCCCAGCCTCTTCTTTTCCCATTTCGCACCTGCTGTATTTACAAGGTAGATAAGGAGAAATGTATAAGTAAACACTAAGTAACTTTTACTGCATTTGTTTGTCAGGCCACAGGTATATCATGCTCCTTAACAACACGTATTCTCTCCATTAGTAGGAACATATAATACAAAAACCTCATTATATATGCAAGGGAAACGATCGACGAAGGTGATAGTCTGAAAATGCACAATGTCAATATCATTCAAGGAAAAATAGGGATGCATTCTGGAGGGTTTCCTAAATTTCTTTTCATCATTAATTTATTCACATTTTCAAACCAGTGCAACTCCAAAGTAATGCCCAGTGGCAACGTTCATATCATCCTTAAGAACCTAATTTAAATTGAATTTTAGTTATTTATAGTAATTAAAGCATTATTCCTTGGCCTGACCATTAGCATAATCATCCCCCCAATTGTATATTTTCAGTCCATGACTGACTGTCTTACAAATAAAGAGCTTATTATTATTATTATTATTATTATTATTATTATTATTATTATCATCATCATTCATAAATACACTTACTGAGTTTGAGCACATTTTAGGAGAAAATGGTAGAAATAAGTTCATTGCATAACTGTGAATTTGTATTGTCTGGACATATATAACAAGGTTTAGGTGTAATAATTATGAAACGTTTACTACTTTGTGAGTATTTGGAAAATACTTAAATAAATGTTCAACAATACTGATATAAAAGTGTATTCTTACTGTTACTTCATAACACTCCTCTTCTTCTTCATAGTCTTCATCATCTTCATCATTGTCATCATCATCATTTTCATCTTCATCTGGGTCAGGAAGCTCATCATCCGTCAACTCAGCCAGCAGAGTGCTTGCCCGACAACTCTCCAGGAAATCCTGCAAACCATCATCAATTTAGTAAACTATCAACTAACCAAAATCTAGCCCTGGTAATGGTTAAAATTAGTGTGATCTACCTTTCATTTTGCATTTTCTGTTGAAGATTTACACTGTAGCAGAGCGTACACAGCGCCATCAAATGTTACGTGTGCACCACAATTGTATTGATACTTTCGTTTGTTTTGTAGTTTAGTAATTTTGTAAAAATTGAATTGTCTGATCAAGATCTATATCTCAATAATTCAGTCAATCAAATAGTAGGAGGGTGTAAGTGTTCCATCATTGTGTTGCGTCAGGTTATATTTTTCTGTTTCATGTCCATAAATGGTTACTTTCCATCACATTATATATCAACTACTGAACTATCAACACCATTAGTAAGTTCAAGTCTATCAACACAATAAAAGTTTGTAACTCACCTCAAGGCTGACCTGCTCCGAGTCACTTGACGTGGAGGTGAGACTCATAGTGAGGCCGTGAGGGAAGGAGGAGAGGTTGGTGGAGGGTTGATTGGGGGTGGAGCTGGCAGCAACTCCCGTAGCTGTGGTAGAAGTGGTTGAGGTGGTGCCTGAGGTGAGGGTTGGGTAGCTCTGGGCTGTACTCAATGGACCTGGCCCTGCACACCAAATACAACATCTACACCTTAGAATGGAGCACCTATAATCTTCACTCTAATCACCTAAGTGAACAATCACCTAAGATCCAAGATATTGTGCACAAACCTCTGCACTCTTTCTTAACACATACACACACACATACACACACACACACACACACATCATCAAGACAGATATCACAAAGTGCATGCCAGATACATATCCTAAAGGCCAAAGACAAATCATGTCTTGCATTAATCTTTACTCAAGAGGGACAGTAACCACTCCCTGTCAATGAAAAATCCTTAGCGACCTGAGCATGGTTCAATCCTGCACCTTGTCGGTTGGCAAGCACTAAACAGCAGGAGTGGTTCAATCATCTTTGTGCATTTCATTACTTTACTCTTATTCTTTCACTCTAAAATTCCTTTTCCTACACACTCGTCCAAATACTTCCACCAACTGACACAATTTCTCTTTAGAATCTACCACAAAAGCCATACCATCCGCAAACAGTAGCTGATATATCTTTCACTCTCTATCATCAGAATTAACCAAACTAAAACCTCTACTTAACATTCTCGCATTAACTTCCCTTATCACACCATCCACATGAATATTGAACAACCACGGTGACATCACACATCCCTAATGTAGTTCTACTCAACCAGGAAACCAATCATTCACGTTATTTCCCACTCTTACGTATGCTCTACTATTCACACCTTTAAGCAGTCTACTACCTTGCCCATAGAATCTAAAGCTACATTGCTCCACACATATAACACCTGCACCCTCTCTGATCCTCCTTATCAGTACCCTACCATACATCTTACCTAGTACACACACATATATATATATATATATATATATATATATATATATATATATATATATATATATATATATATATATATATATATATATATATATATATATATAGTGGTAGCATGAAGTGATGGTACTCACTAACCCAAAAAATAGGAAAGCTTAGATAGCAAGGCAAAAATAATCACACAAATAAGAACAATAAGCTGGAGAAGAAAATCATAATTATCTAAATATATATATATATATATATATATATATATATATATATATATATATATATATATATATATATATATATATATATATATATATATATATATATATATATATATATAAGAAAAGAAAAAAGCTTAGGCTAAAATACAAAAAGAATTACTACTTGAAATCACTTTAAAAAATTGATGTAAATGAATCATGAAATGTTCAAATATTGTTCACACAAAAGAAACAAAGTATTAACAACATAGTAACTCATGACCTATTTTGCACATATAAAGTAATTTACCTTCACAATAATTTACAATAAGAAGGAAGTAGTCTGGAAAAAATATTATACACAGACCTACATCAAAATACTGTTACGTAATGGCTTAGCACACTACAATCTCCCAGTCAAAATCACAAGAACACTTCAGTCCTCATGCAGATACACAACAATACCTTCCTCCTGCCTACAACTACATACACCATTTACCCTACAGCATCCTTCAATAATGTTTTCTAACTGCATTCCCAATAGAATAAGAAAATTTCGTCTTTTCCTTTGATATTTTTAAATAATGCTAAAAGGTTTGATGGGGTCTAAAAAAAAAAAAAAAAAAAAAAAAAAAAAAGTATTAAATCAATTGAATTTTCTACCTTTCGATTGCTTACTGAAAAGTATTTCATTTTTTATTGCAAAACGGAAACTAAGCTATAAGCTATTAGATGTGCTTTTTACACACTTATTCTGCCTTGGAATTATATGTTGTTTTAGCATGCTCCTTGAAATTCTATGAGAGTTTATAACTTTGAAACACTTAAATAAGAAAAAACATATTCTTCTCTATCTGTTGTTCATAATCAACACTATTTCTGGTGCAAATCATCAATAGCTATAAGTGAAATATTTCCTAGCACTACAAAGTATGCTAAGATCATCTAAATTAACAAGACTAATTTTTCACTAACCTTCACAGCATGAGTGGTAGTGGCCCGTAGTGACCAAAAAAATTATTATTCAAGATACTGTAATATTCGTCATGTCTTTTAAGGAGGCCAATGTTTGTGTCATTATGTTTGTCTGAACAAATCTAGGGTATTTCAGAGCCTCTGCTGTGTGATAAACGTTACTCAGTTCAAAAAGAGTATGCATATTTCTAAAAGTCCCAGTCTGTTGTTGGTTAGATTATGACCACAAGGCAATATTGTACTTACCCCTCAAGTCTTGTAAGCCAAAAGCAAATGATCAATAGACCCTAATTTGATTAATACAATAATTTTCTACATGAAAAGCCAATGAATAATAGAAAATATAATTTATTGAGTAAAACATTCCTTAGAGAGATAAAAAGAACTTTAGATGAGTGACAGAATGCCTGCAAGACTTGTTCATGATAAGTCGCTACGCCCACCACCACAACATACTATCAAAACACCCTCCATTACAGGTGAGGACAGCAAGAGTGTTAGTTAAAGCAATGTGCTACATCTACCATTCAGGTGACCATTTCCAAGTAGTACAATATCAAATGCAGTTCCAGCTTGAAGCATGCATCAAATTTATGGCTGTGTAAGTGTCTGGCGGTCAATTTTGAAAATTTTCACTTGATGAAATATATATTCCCTACATACTCAAATGTTCCTATGAGATCCTGTCTCGCTTGGATGTACCTATCAGTATAAATAAACAAAATAAGTTATCAGTAAAATAACCAACACTAACCCTTCTCATGCTTCATAGACTTTCCTTTATATATCACACTTCTAATTTTGTGTACCCACAAAATGCAATGCCAATTTCACAAATGCAAGTGTTACATTTTGTTTGATTTCTAATCTTTTGCATGTATTTAAAATGCTCGTCTCATATTTTATCCAATGCTTTTAAAGCAGTCATGTATGCACCTGACTTAATCATTCAGCTTTGTCCCCTCCTCCAATGTGGTGGTCTTTTTGTAGGAGAGAATACAAAGGAGGGATTTCCCAGACCCTTCATTCCATTCTTTTTGGTTATCTTTTATGATCGGCATGGAATAGTGGTAGTATTGTTGCTGTCCCGCCACAGGACTATCACTACACAACACAATCAAGGGAAGCCAACAAAGTATCAATAGAAAGGTAAATATTGGTTTTCAGAAGTCATGTTGTTATGTAGTGCACTGCACCTTGTAGCACTAACCTTATTGGTATGTAAACCAACACTAATCACTAACCACTAACCATGTCAAATACAAACTCCTAAAAATGGTATATCTACTCAGTTCATCAAATTCCAAAAAGAAAGTTAAGGTCTGAATAGTGTCACAGTGATCATTAATAAGGACATGGTTTCCTGTTTCTCTCCATTTAAGCGTGATGCATATTATTATCTAAGTTTACTTTACCATTGGTTTGTTTTTCCAGAAATATATGACACCTAAAATCATGTTCAAATTCATGACTTATTCTAATTAAAAAAGTCAAGAACATGGAAACACAGCCTAAAATCTTCGCAATTATTACCAAGCTAAATCAACTTTACTTGAGTGTTATTTCCAAGCCAATCATTAAATAATATCACGACCTGCTCTTAGTGTTGTCATATCTTCAGATTTCAAGGTTTTCTAAATATCCAAAATCCAGTAAATACATGCAATATAACCTTGATCACCCTATTATGTGCACCATGCAAGTTAATGTTCACGCACATGTGTGTTGTGTGTGTGTGTGCATGAGTGTGTCATAAATGTACTCAATCATTCAAGCACCACTGAAAAACCTTAACTAGTATAAGCAAGAAAAAGTGAGTGAAGGCAAAATAAATTAATGTTAAGAAAGAAACATTGAAGGGGTGTATGTGTAAAGGTAATGTGATCGCATGGAAAGACTGAAAGGGACACGGGAAGAACACATGGAAGCCCAAAAAGATAATAAGATATGACAAGGTGTGTGTGTGTGAGAACAAATGAATTGAGGATGAATATGAGTGTATGATTAGTGTTGCAATCTGTTTTGAATTTGAACACAACTGATTTCTACCATAACATATAATTCCACGACACTATCAATGAACCTGTCACACAAATCATGTAAGGGGACTGAGTGCCAATGTCTGCATGCTTTATGTACACCAGTGTCATCCAATCGATTTAGTAGAATTTCACCTCTGGCTAGCTTCTCAATTTCTCATAAGTGTGGACCCCTTCCCCCAAACTTCCAGCTCAGTGCAGAAATTATGGTCATGATAAATGTGTGTGTGTGTGTGTGTGTGTGTGTGTGTGTGTGTGTGTGTGTGTGTGTGTGTGTGTGTGTGTGTGTGTGTGTGTGTGTGTGTGTGTGTGTGTGTGTGTGTGTGTGTGTGTGTGTGTGTGTGTGTGTGTGTGTGTGTGTGTGTGTGTGTGTGTGTGTGTGTGTGTGTGTGTGTGTGCGTATGTGTGTGTGTGCGTATGTGTGTGTGTGCGTATGTGTGTGTGCGTGCGTGTCCGTGTGCGTGTGTGTGTGTGTGTGTGTGTGTGTGTGTGTGTGTGTGTGTGTGTGTGTGTGTGTGTGTGTGTGTGTGTGTGTGTGTGTGCGTGTGCGTGTGCGTGTGCGTGTGCGTGTGCGTGTGCGCGTGTGTGTGCGCGTGTGTGTGTGTGTATGACCACCTACCATCACCTGGAGCTTGAGAATAAAGCTTTATTTTTCCTCAGCATGCACACCACTTAATATTATTTTTGGTTTAACCCTTAATTCTAAATCAATCCCTGAGCAAGATGATCATCAGGCTGTGGTCCAAATGGCAAACTTACAAAATCAATACAAAATTTACTCATGACTGCAGTTAGGCAATCAACATGTTAAAAAATAAAATTATATGAATAAAAACCAGCCTGTTGTTCATTGATGCTGAGATCTAATGCTTTGATGACAGAAGCGTCTCAGTACTGTCATGGGAATTCATGAATGTAAAACTGACAGCATTCCACCATCCAAAGGGAAAAGGTATGCAGCATTAGCCAAAACCCAAGTGATGTGTTCCTTCTATTTGAACAGTGTATCAGGAGGTATGAGTAAACAAGCATTATTATAACCCAGCAGATGAACTGGCTACAGAAACCACCATTACCTCAACCTTAAGCCAAACACTCAACCATATTAATGAGTTAAAAATTAATTGCTTCTAGGGCATAAAAATGCAAGTTTTCATAAATGTTTGACTCATATTCAGGTTAAGTGCTAGAAAAGGTTAGAATAAGTGTGTATGTGTTTCACATTGATGCCATATCTCATGTCTGTCATCAACAGAATGCAACTGTCCAACAAAATGTGATTTGAAAAATCCACATTTTGTATTGTAGGGAAGATGGCAATTGATGACAGACATGAAATTCTGACATACTTTTGTACTAAGGTATTCCTAGATCCCAGATGTGAGGAGTGAGTATCAGAGTAGAATTTCCGCTTAGCTGGTTTAATGGAACCATTCTACTCTAATCCTCAAATTATATATTACTTGGTAGTGCTCCAAATGCAATGACAGCAACTTTGGAGCATCACCAAGCTTAATTGTTCCCATTCTGAGCCCAGGATGTTGGAGAAGTGTACACTTGAGCTAACCTGGAAGGTGGAAGTGTGAGGAGAGGGCCAGACGGACCAGACTGGACATGGAGTGGGTGGAGGGCGAGAACACTGGATGGGCCAGGCTTGGGGGTGGCCCACCTATCAGTTGACCCAGCCCTGTGCGTACATTACTGACACTAGCAGGCACATTAGGAGCATGGGGAGCCATTCCCCCTGTACCACACACCCCAGAGGCCGTGGGTATGGTAGCTGACCCCCCCCGTCTCCTGGCCACCTGAGCAAAGGTCTCCAGTAGACTGTGTGTCAATGGCTCAGAGTCAGCACTGGTCAGGTTAGGCACACTAACACTCATGGGCTGTGATGACATGGTGGAGCGGCCAGTGCAGTCCCTTTTACCCTCACCCATCACTACACCCCCACAACGCTTCCTGCTGCTGCTGGTGAGGCCCCCAATACTGCTGCTGCTGCTCACACTGCCACTTATCCCTATACTGCTGATATCACCAAACTTTTCTTCATTTACAGTCACAGCTGGAACATTCCCAAGTTGGCCTACAGACCCAGATTTGGGATCTGCCACAGGATGCAATCCCACCTCCATCACAGTCAAAGCCTCACTCATATCACCCGTACCAGGTTTGATTTCAGAGGTATTGAGCACAGACTCCAAGGAGGACATAGCATCGGAGAAATCGGTGGTGAGATCACGTTCATTTAGGCTGAGGGACTGTACTAGAGATGCTAATTCAGACCCTTTGTCTCGCCCACTGCTCTCAACACTCAGCAGGGCCTCAGCGCTGGCCACACTTAATACATTTTCTGCAACAGTCTCAGCAGCCTGTAAATATAACAAAGAAATCACAGATGCAAAACAACCAAATTCAAGAGACAAATCCCCTGCCTATGCTAACACCAAAATATATGAAGTACCTCAAACACCCAGCTGAAGGATTAATTTTCTGGACCCAAAAATGTCCCTAAAGACAAAAAGATGGAAAAAATGTTCAAATAATTAGAAATTCAGGTAAATAATATACACTTGTTCAAGTAACTTACTTTGGCAGTAAGATTATCATCTGATGCTGCTTGTTCTGAGGCTGCAACTGAGTGTTTGTGAATTTCTGTTGTAGCTTGAGGTAGTGAGGGTGTAGAGCTGCACTTACGGCTGGTCAACACGCTGGTTCCCTGTGTCACATCTGTGCTCACAACCTACACAACACATATTCAAACAGTTTACCAAGTGATACACAATATTCTTTAACAACCTACTATGTTGTCCTAGGATATGTTAAAACACAATAAATACACTGAATCCCAAATGATTTGGCATGTCAAGGGCATTCTTCCTTCTGAAGTTGCCAATCACAAAATAAAAATGAACTGATAAAATCAATACTTTGTTTTTAAGAATTTTAACAGAACGTTACTTCCTTTCACATGCCAAAAAACTCTCACACTGACCCTTGATACATCAGACAATAGTCCACAATACTGAAGGTTTGTCCGATAGCAAGTTGGTGGGCCACGCCCTTGTCTCAGCAGCCTCTCACTTTCTGCATTAGTCAGTTGACCAGCCACGTGCAGCTGGGGTAAACACTGAAATGGAGCAAAATGGGCTAAAATGAACTCCAATAATCAGTACATTTCCATGGAATTACCTGTATATATTACTTAGTTATTATCCAAAGTAATTTTGAGAATTTCAGATAAAACAAATTCTGGCTTAAGAGCCAATATATCAATTTTCTACAATCCATGGCATATATGGTAAGTTGTTTATGATATTAAGGGCTGTTCTGTGGCACATCAACTTCCCATGTGGTTCTGCAGTATCTTGCCTGTTGAATGATGTGTACACATGTTTCTTATAATCTGCTGCTTTTCTGTTTCAATTATGTAACTATGTTTCAACCCAAGTAAGGTAAGATGATGGCTTTATCTCATATTTAAAAAGAAGTTAAAAATGTGTAAGTTGGTGATAGGAAGAACACAAGGCTCGTCTATCACACTCGCTATTATTGTGAACAGTTGGCCCCAACTATGGAGTACAAAAAGGAACAAGAGAGTGGAGACAGAGTGCAGTGGGTGGAGAAGGGTGACAGGAGTGACATGTGATAGAAAAGCATCAGCAAAAACATAAAGGGAAAGTCTACAAGACGGTAGTGAGATGCAGATAGGAAAAAGGGGAAAGCTGAAGAAGATTATGGATAAGGCCACACATCTGTCACCTACACCACCACAAAGTTCACTTGATTATTTTGAATAACTGGTGCACTCCTCAGTTATATAATCTTTTCTAATATAAATATATACATTCCGGTTACCACTGAGGTTATGGTGTAGATAACTTTGAGGAAGCAGCCCATCCACAGACATACACATACACACAGGCATACAGGGTAGGGTTCCCAGCCTTACACTCCAGCCACAAGTACAAGGTCACACCTCCTTGGCTAACCTACTTGCCTATTTTCTGCTAGGAAAACAAGGGTTACAATGTGAAAAGAGACAAACCCAAATTGTCTCTACCCGACCTGGGATTCAAACCCACGACCTCTCTGCTGTGAGGCAAGCACGCCAACCACTACACTGTCAAGCCTCTCTTATGTAATGCTGAAAGAATAAAAGTTCACACATTTGCCAGCTTTTTCATTTGCACAATATTTGTTTTCCAAAGGTTTGCCACAAGTATCATTCCAGTCTCTCACTCTCTCTTTCTCTCTTCTCTCTCTCTCTCAGTGAACCTCCACATGTACTTCACCCTACAATCACAATGACATGCTCACCTTAGTAGACCTGACAGTGGTGGATATAGTGGTGACTGAGGACGGGGGTACAGAGGAAGCAGCTGTGTTGCTGGTGGAGCTGGTGCCTGTGCTGGTGACATTAGCTACTTGAGGAGACTCTGGGTCATAGCCGGGAGCCAGTTTCAAGTCATACTTTCCCTCGGCTCCCATTCGGTAGCTATTGGAGGCTCCGTGGTCCCAGGTTACATCAATCCAGCCTCCAAAAAAAGTTTACAAATATGAAATTAAAGTCCACACTGATATCCTCAGACAATGAATACATATAATTTGCAATAGGATAAATACCAACCTGAAAACAAAATTATAAAAAATTATATAACAACAGATACTTACTGCATAACTTTTAAAAACTGAACCGACTGACTGTAACGAAACTGCAAATAATACTACATTACTAAGAGCAAACAAATAATTTATAAAAACTCTTGAATGTTTCCAAAGTTGATGATCAGTCATCCATTCATTCATGTTATATTATCCAGACTCCTTTGTGACTCATCGGCATGAGTCACCCTTATTGAGGGGACAACATTTTTTTCAGTAAAGAAGCAGTTAATACAAACCTATTCTGCATAACAATCTTGCCTCTATTCTAACATGCAGTTTGATGAACACATTTAATTAGACAGAACCCTAAAGAAGTGTACCATTGTGCAGCTCCCCGGTAATGGTGCCTTCACTCGGAGGGTTGCCGTCTTGGTCTCTCCACTTCCAGTCTAGTCCTCGCACCACACGTGCCCCCACCACCATGTACTTTACCATCTGCCAGAAAAGGCAGCTTGTAAGAAACTCATTCTCTACCATCCAGGTACAAGAAATTATTCAAGAAACAAATTAAAGTGAAAAAACACCTTTGAAGGATATATATATATATATATATATATATATATATATATATATATATATATATATATATATATATATATATATATATATAGACAAAAACATCTTGAGAATCATTGTTTTTGCTTAATAACACACACAAAATGAGCAGGAATATTAGTTCTTCACAGTTCTATAAGTACTTCATATGTTTGTTGCGTAAGGCTGTTTCTTATTCTCTGCTTCCTGTAATGAACAGCAACAACTGATTTTTTAACAAACACTCAAGACTTCAATTCACAATTTCAGTCTGGAGACTGAAATAGTTACAGAAACTCAATTTTTAAAAATATTTTCATAGATGATCCTATTTACTTTGCTTGTACCTAAAATAAAATTCAACTGACAAATAGCTTACCCAGTAACTATGAGACATAACTTACAACTATAAAATAGATCCAGATTCAACTGAAACGTCTCACCTGTGACTTCACAAGGCGTCTCTGCCTTCTTAAGTTTGCTTCTGCCTCTTTAGCTGCTCTTCCCAGATCCTCACAGACACCAGTCACTACACCATACAGCTCCAGGCCTGATAGTGACAAGTAGTGAGTCTGACCAGAAGCATTCTTGCCAGTTTGCTGGATACGCACATGTCTCCAACCAGTCTGAAAATATATATGTTAATGCAATGCAATACTATATGCTGTTTGAGGAGATAATTCTTTTCCATGAAGTAAATACTAATGTCCAACCTATGAGATCCCTGACTCACCTTTTCTTCGGGTGGAGGCTGAATGGTCCAGGTGTGGGTGCTGCCGGGTTCATTGAGGGAACAGTCATCCACGTGGGTGTACATAGTGGTCCAACTCACACCATCCTTGGACACCTAAGTTAAGAAATTAAGTTTCACATAATGGTAAATTCATCTTTAAAATTAATTTTTCATGAAATATATCAAGTTATCTGTCTGTCACTAACATGTTCCTACTTAGAATTTCCCCCAATAGATAGATAGTACGTAACCTGTATCTAACTAATATCTAACACTCTATGGAATAATACACTGCTCTTTTTACACTTACTTGGAACAACCAGTTTCTTAGAGCTGATCTGCCATAGCCTCGTGCATGTCTAAGGGTGTACGCAGTTGGGAGGAACCAGATTCCAAGGTCAATGGCAAACCATGCCCGCTTGTCATCATTGGTGTGACAGTTGAGGGCAGAAGCATCTCGGCTCAGAATGTCTTCCAGTCGGCCATAGGGAAGGTTACGCCCCTCACTTGATGTAACCACAACTAATCCAACAGAAGCTGGATTCACCCACTCATATGCAGTCCTAAAATATATATAATATTTTCTTAAATAACTAGCAAAATAAAATATAAGATTGAATCCAAAGGAAAACTAAAATATTAATGACCTTTTACAAAATGGAATACAAGGGGTAAAGAAATCTAATGAGTCCAGTCCAAGGGAGAAATAACAACAAAAAAGAGGTTGGAGGTATAGGTAATGTTTATATGATCAGGAATTACTCTACCGTAAATGATTTCTGAAAATCATGGACCATCAAATGTTTGAAATTATTATATACAATGAGAAAACACAACTATCATTCCATAAAGTCATACATAAAACCAACATCTATAACTACTTACTTTGCATTTGTTCCTATCCAATAGATAATTCCATTCTCATCAAATTCTCTGCTGTTCTTGAAGGTCACCTTTTGTCCTTCTTTCAACTTTCTAACAAAGACAAATGAGGAGCGATCAAAGTCATACCACTGCTTGGCTACCATCTTGAGAAGGTATCTCTCTAGCTGCTCCACTGTGGCAAGGGGCTCCATCTGGCAAGTAATTACAAAGCATGATGTTAAAGACAAAGTACAACTAAACCCTAACAACATACCACTGATAACATACGGAAAAGATAAATAAGCCAATTCCAATAACTTCAGGTAAGATGGAAATTATGAATAAATTCAAATTTGTTATTAATGTCACACACTTATACACAAAACAACTGCAGTCACAATCACCTTCAATGTTCTTCCATTTCTATCAATAAGGGAACTCTCTCCTGGTGCCCGTTCCAACCTAAACCGAAGACGTCTGCTAAGGACCTGCAGGCCTGAGCCAGCCCCTGGGATGTCATATACGTAGAGTGGCAGCTTCTCAGCTCCCTCTAACACTGAAACCAGCTTGCGAACCAGCTGTGTACCAGGACTGACAGAAGAGCTGGTGGAAGCTATTTCTTCATCTACTTTGTCCTGTTAAATATACAAAATAATTATGTTGTATGTGGAAGAAAGACAAGTTTCCATTATAAATGCAGTTCTAAAAACAATTGACACTCCCTTGAAGCATGGGAAGTATAGGATGGAAATTTCATGTCCTAAGTTCATTTGCATCCAATTATTACCCATACAAAGTGTACAACAGGATGTGAATTGGCCAGAATGAAGATGAAAACATTTACTAAGTATCTGAGAGAGGTGCAATACTACTGCAGATGAATGGAGTAGATTGGCCAGTGGTAACAAGTCTATTTATGAATGACACGTGTTGTGCAGAAAGTGAAGGGGAACTCCAGAAAGCAGATACATATTGTAGTGTATATGTGAGAAGGATATGTGTTACAAGATCACCTCCAAGGGTTACCAAAGGGAGGAATATGTCCATGAAGCTTACCATGAAGCAGCTTTTGAAGACATTACGCCGTTGCTTGATCATTTTGTTGACCCTCCTCTGGGACACCTGTCTGTTATCATCATGGAAGTGGTGGGTAGTGTCTGGACTGAGCAGAGTGAGCAGTGCTTGCACCAACCCAGATGAATGCAATTCATAGGCAGACACTGTGCTCTCCTCATGCAGAATGGTGACCAAGTCCTCAACAGATGTGCGCAAAATTTCACACCATTCACTGCTTCCTTTGTTACTTGTCTGTGGGAAATGATGTTCTTCAATAGTTAAAATGCCAATTCAAAATCATAGAAAAAAAATACTCAATGGATTCAATTTGAGGACAAAAATCATCTTCAGTTTTTTAACTAATGCATCCAGTCTTTAAAATCCTTTAAAACACATAATCAAGTTCCAACAATGTGGTTTCGTCCTATAAGATGGTACTCAAAAGAGAAACAATGTGTCTATGAGAGAAAAACGATTCTGTAAAGATATTTTTCCATAACTATGGATACAAACAAATGTTCTTCATATATTACCTGTTTTTGGCATGCTCTCTCAATCTGTGCCACAATGTTGCCTAACTTTGCAACAACTCCTCGAGGCTGTGTCTGTGCAGCCTTGAAGTATTTCTCATATATGTCTTGAGCTAAACCTTTCACCTGAAATATAGAAAGAAAGAAATTATATTTCAAGATAAGTGCTGATTAATGGGAAAAAAACAACTAAAAGAACTAAAAGAAGTAAGTCATGTTTTGGAAAAAAGATACGGTTTAATTTTACAGCATAATTATTAGTCTTAGAACAAATATTCATAATGACAGTTGTAGAGTTTTATTAGGTCTATCAGATGCTGCAATGATATTTCCAATATCTCTAATAGCTTTCGAGAAAAGTCATGTTTTGGAAAAAAGATACGGTTTAATTTTACTGCGCACTATATATATATATATATATATATATATATATATATATATATATATATATATATATATATATATATATATATATATATAGACACACACACACAAACACACACACGTACACACAATATGTCTTGCAATACCTTCTGTTTCATGGCTTCAACTTTTGACCTAAATCTCTTTCCTCGCCGACCTGTCCACCCTGCATGGAACTCAGGCCCAAGAGAGGTTTCGGCAGTGAAAGAGTGCTTGGTGTTGCGGTTACTCTCAAAAATGAACCCTGGCAGGTCTTCCCGAAGAATGGTTGCCTGTTGCTGCCCATCAGAGTTGTGGATGTGAAGTTCACCTTCCTGTGTAAAACCAAAGTAAAAGAGTACATGAGTGAAAGAAGCGCTAACATAGGAAGGCTTAAATGAACACACGAGTTCTTGGATAGGATAGGGGATGCTCCTAGAAGTGAGGCATCCAAGATTATAGATAGAACATCTTTCAAAGACGTGTGGCCCATAAAAAAAATTTAATTTATAACAACAGAGCACTCAATGAATGCCAGTAGAATGAGCATCATCCCTCAGAAAAGTATTGACAATATTCAAAAGAATTACCTGTTTGCATTTTAAACAGTGTTGAAGTGAAAATACCTTTTTGCATTGAAGTGACCAGTTCCCAATGACTAGCCGTGCTGATCCTGGTGCTGATAGGACAGGCTGACTAGGACTGCCAGGTCTCACAGCAGACTTTGCTCTTTGTAGTTTCTCTAAGAATTCACTGCGGTTTTCTGTTTGCAACAGATAGAACAATGAGTGTTATGTAATAGCAACAAAGAGCACGACATCCAAATCATCAACATGCAACACAAACACAAACAAACACTAACTGGTGACACTGATTGCCAATCCTGTCATCTGTATGTATTACCTGTGCTTTCTGATCCCCCTTCTGGGCTGCCTGAGGAATACATGGTTGCTAGTTTGCCATCCAGGATGAAGCGGAACCAGCCGTTGGACCCATTGGACAGCTCCAAGGCAGCAGCATCACTCCAAATGTAGAGACAGTCTCGGCCCCGCGCCACACACCAGTCCCGCCAGTGGTAGGCTTTGCCGGGGACAACCTCCTTTGCATCTTCCATCCCCGGGTCATCACCATCCTGCTGCTGATATATTAAGGTTCATATTAGCAGCTGCAGTAAAAGCAAACTTGAATTGGTCAATGGCTAATTTTCTGATATAGAAATATCAATATAATGAACTGTTCATCAAAAGGGTTCACTGTATGAAAAAAATGAGTTATGTAAATTTCCCTTTTCTATCATAGGAAGAGAGGCCTTTTTGGCATGATTTGTATGACTGTTAGTAGAGGTTTGGAGTGAATGTGAATCTTCCATAGTTAAGAGTTGTAAATGTTTGTGTTGGTGATGAGATTGTTGAAGACGTGGTTGGTAGGCAAAGTGTACCTGGGAGAAATAAAGATGGAGAAAAAATCAAAGGCATATAAAGAGTTGGTGGTTAGAAACACCTTGTTCAAGAAAGACATACACAAGTATACATGGATGAGTAGTGAATAGAGCAATAATAAACTATGTGGTTGTGTCGAGGAATGTAATAGGACAAAATACAACATCATGAATAATTGCAGTGGTTTGTTTTGCATGCTTACCTGTTCATCTTTTCCCTTGATGGTGGTGTACTCTTCTATGGGTGGATCTGATGGACCAGCCAACGTCCCCACCTTGCTGATGACGCCCAGCCGAGCACAATGCTCCAGCAGCAAGGGTGCAGCCTTACTCAGGAGGTCATCTACCATCTGCAGAGCCACTAGGTGACCATCTTCATCCTCTTCATTACCAAGGACTAAGGCAATAACCTCCACTAGTTGGGAGCTTAGCAGAGTGTTGGCAGTGTTGATGTTGTTTGTGGTAGTGCTAATAGCTGCATCCTCACCACCACACACCTGATGGGCAACACCACACAGTTTGAAAATTTTGAACTGACAAACAACCATACAATTCATATGTAAACAAACTGGTTCACTATTGATAGGAAAATCTTTTACAGTTTTAGAAACTTGTATGTAATATCACTCTCCTCAATGTCATTCCAAGTGAAAAATTATGTTGAAAATGTATCAGTAAATAATAATTACATACCAGAATAATATAATGTTATGAAATGTGTGAAAATAAAGTGTGCCTTGTAAAAAAACCTCACGTTCACAATCATAATAGATTCTTCAAAATGTTGCCAGGACACAGTTAGCCAAAGTATTAAAAAAAAACATTTGGGGATGAAAAATAGAGAGAAACAATAAGGCAGATAATAGATGCGACATAATAAAATGGAAGATGAAGTAAACAGAATCCTAACCTCATACACTAGACATAAAAATTTAGAGATCTACTATTCTATTCTCTTGACATTCTATCTTTTAAATACTTATGCACTGCTTTACAAAACTAGCCTTGAGTAAGACCTACCTGATGGAGAAGAGGAGCAGGGATGTAATGCACCATCTTCCGCAGTATGCTGAGGGAAGCCTTGCGTACTGTGTGCACCATAGTGGCTTGAAAGGTGTGGCAGAAAACTGGCAGCAAACGACTTAAATACACAGGAGCCATTTCCACATCTCCTCGGGGCTCCCCAAGCTCTGTATCATCTGTGTTTTGAATATTCCCTTCCTCAGTTGTCTTCTTTCCTTCCTGTACATACACAAAAAAACAAAAAAAACAAAAAACAAATGAAACACTGTAGATATATGATACACATGACTAGAGCTAAAAAGTAATAAATAAAGTAGAATGTTATCAATCTTGCATGACTGGGAATCTAGTTTTGGTGAATCTGAAAGTGTCAAAGCATACCTTCCTTTCAACCCTTGATTGGACCTCCTACCCATAAAGAATCTAATTGTGTATCATGTATGAAATTTGATAATAAAAACATCCTATCTTACCTTATGTTATCTTAACTTAAAATACAGATGAAATAATCAAGGTTGATACTTTGGGTATGATAAAATCCCCCATCCTCTATAAATATTGGAGGACAGTTATATTATACTTGAAGGGGAAAGAGAGTTAGTGGGAGTGCAGTAGGTCCGCTGTGCAAGAATTTAGTAAAAGGACAAGAGTAAGAGAGGAATCATCTGCAATGACCATCCCCTCAAGCATGTTCTTAGAAATAGGCTTACCAAAAGACAGATAAATAATATAAAAGTAAATCATGCAAGAAGGGTCATGGTTATTACCTTATTCTCTGACACAACCAGCCACTCAGCAGGACTCTGCAAGATGGCTGCCACCTCTCTGTGCCCTTCATCATTCCTCTCTCGTGCCTTGTCTAGGGGAGTCTTGCCATCTTCATCCCTTAGGTCAGGATTAGCACCGTGCCGCAGCAACACTTTGGCTATTTGGGGTCGGCCAAAGCAAGCAGCATAATGGAGCGAAGACGATCTTTGTCCTGCAAATTGGTGCAACATTTGTACTTTTTGAGAAGTGTACAAAATGCACCTCAAATAGTGAATATCTGAACATTTAAACAAATCCTCTAAGCTATCTCAGTCTTCTGTGTTCAGGAACTCATCATTGACTTAGTTTTCTAGCAAACTGTTCTTCAACATCTTGCTTTAATATTCAAGGTCTATCATTCAGTACAACACACATAGTGTAACCTTATCTAAGGTGAATATTTTGAAATATATGTATAAATTTTTTTTTTTTTAAATGCATTATATGACTGGTGGACTGAAAATTAAACTTAATGCTCACCTTTGTTGACATCTGCTCCTCTTTCACAAAGGAACTCCACCATTTCCTGAGTACCAAATGCAGAGGCCCAGTTGAGAAGTGTTTGTCCCACATCATCCATGAAATTCACTTCAATCCCCCCACTGTCAATGGCGTCTATGAGGGCATCAGTGTCTTTACTTCTGATACAATCAATGAGTTGACGGTGGGTCTTCTCCCCTGGACTGTCCATCCTCCTCAGACCCGGGAGTCTGCCCGCCACAGCACTCATCCCTGACTTGGGCAGGGCCTTACGCCCTTCAAACAGCAGCACCAGCAGCAGGTCTACCAGGCGCATAGTGTCCAGCACACAGCGCTCATCCCCCTGCAGGGCCTTCTCTATGGCATCTGGCAGCTCAGATCTCAACAAATTCTGGAAAAAATTTGTGTACATATAAACATTTTAATGCCTCAAATTCTATACTGAAATAGTAGTAAGTCTTCTGAATGTTTAGCAAGAACTGATCAATGTGAAAAAGCTGGTAAGCTTTATATTCTAATTTGTTAGGACATAAATACAACAGTACAATATAATGATGCTTGTTAGAAAGCATATAATCAATTTACTGAACAGACAATGAAAATATGGGAGTGGATTAGGTTTGTAAAACTGATATCTCTTCGGATTGCTTTAGAACATCAAAGGAAGTAATCTTTAATGAGGAAAAAAAAAAAAAAAGGGGGGGGGTGATGGATACCCCAGGATACACCTTATATAATCTATACAATTCCTTAAGTCATGCCACAACACATCTTCCCCATCTGTTTCTTGGCTACTGTCATAGTATATTTCTCCAGAATGACAGATTTTCTTAATTTTTCACTCATTAATATCTCTTATTTCACTCTTAAACACCTGAAGCAAGTATGTGTTCCTCCATTTGACATGTACATACTATCTGATGGTACCGTTCTACAACTAACCTAATCTAACATAAAAAGAATTGTTACTAATGATGGTGACATAAAGTAAAGGTTGATGAACTCTGCACCAATGACCACAAGGTTGTTGCTCACATGGGTAATACTTGGGGAACCACGGCACAGCGTGGACAGTAGAGAGATCACAGTGGAGACCGAGGCAGACTGCTTAGAGTTCTCTGGGGTGGCTGCTGGGGCTCCTGGAGCTGCAGCAGCAGCACCTGGAGCAGGCTGAGGTGCTGCACCTGCATCAACAAGGTAAACCTGTTACTCAACTGTTACACCAGTTGTTACTTAGCTGCAATATAAATCATGTTCATAAAAAGGAATAAATGAAATTTAGCTCCATTGCAACAAAACCATTACATTCCTTATAATATGAATTATAATGTTGGCTATCTAAGACAACACATTCATTTTATAACTAAAGCCACACTTTTTTCACTAATAAGATACAAGTATGGAGATAAAATTAGGAGTAACTAAAATAAAATCATTGACCAATTACAATCCTCCATCTTCCTTAAAACTGGGAAAAATGAGTGTCAACAAAGTTGGAAAAGAAAATCAATTTCATGTTTTGTGGCAAAAATGGACTTTTTTTTATCGAACTATTGCCATTAATTGAGAAAAGCCTTTGACTAAAAATTTAGACAAGAAATAAATTCTTCTATGAAGATCGGAAGATAGTATAAAGTAATATGCATTATATTCCCCATTTACTTTCCTGCACTGAGCATGAAGGGTGGGAAGCACCAGGAAACCATGAGTAGCAGCTGACCATACTAAAATTAGTATAAAGACCCATTTCCTGGCCATTCCCGTGGAGACTCACCTGCAAGGCGTGCCAGCAGGTGGGTGACCAGGCAGTGTTGGGCCAGGGGTGCCGGGTCCTGAGCACGGCGGGTGAAGCGGTCTGCCAGGCTGGCAAAGCAACGTAGGGCTCCATCGGCAACGTGTTGGTCCTGCAAAGTGTGGGTGAGATTTATAGGAAGAGGAACTATAAAAAAACATTATTAGAAAGAGGAACAGAGACCACAATCGGTAACAAAGTATTCAAAGGAAGCTGTTAACATGTATATGCATAGGTATTGTCCGAGAATTTTTCTAAATAAAACCTTACATAAACTGTCAAGGTATAATTTCAATTAACACATCAAAGGTGATAAGAAACAGGTGTCAAATCCTACCTCATGCCTGAGCAGGGTAGAGAGAGACTCCACACAAGGAGCCAGACCTGAGTCAGCTGGCTCCATCTTGCCACAAAGGCGAGACACGAGGTGCATAGCAGAATGCAGGGTGTCCTTGTGCACCAAGTGTCCATTGTCCCTAATGAAGGACAGCACACAGTTGAGGCCTCCTGCTTCAAACACTGCCCCAGCTTCCCGGGTACAGATCAGCTCCAGGACCTGCAGCAGAGCAAAACACCCGTAGCAGTCATGATGTCACGATAATGTATGTATCAATCAATGAGTGATCAGAAAACACGTGTGTAATTATATACTACATTACTTTCAGAACTTCAACCTGATGTACCGATCAGATAAATAAAGGAAGGACGTAGACTCATCAACAAACAAAACCAAGAAAGGCAGACAAGCAGGCAGACAGAAACAGAGCCAGACACATACAGAGACAGACAAAGACAAAGATCAAGACAAACAGACACCCACGCACACACACAAACGAACGAGAGAGAGAGAGAGAGAGAGAGAGAGAGAGAGAGAGAGAGAGAGAGAGAGAGAGAGAGAGAGAGAGAGAGAGAATCATCCTTTCACCAGTCCGATAGGAGGAAGAGCAGCAGCAGTATGACTCCCACTACAAGGCGGAGGAACCCTTACCTTGATACACTGCTCGGCCAGGTCCTTGCTGGTGCGGGAGGTCACATCAGCCACCACTAGACGGTTGCACATGGCCTTGATGGCGCCCTCGACGGTGGTGATGCGCCGCGTGCACTCCGCAGACACATCCAAGTAGTAGGTGATGGCACGCGCCGTCACCTCCAGCACGTTGTCCGGCGCGCACTCGTCCAAGAAGATGCGACATAGCGCAGGCAGGAAGGTTCTCGGAGGGCAGCTGTGGGGAGGAGGAAAGATGTGGTGAGCTTTGACACACAGACAGACACAGACACTAAGCATAGTATAACAAACAGCGCTCTACTTTCCTCGTTTAAGTCACACACACACACACACACACACACACACACACACACACACACACACACACACAGACAGACAGACAGACAGACACACAGACACACACAGACACACACACACATCCTAAGGGGAAAGAAACGTCAGGTCGTCTCTAAAACTTAAATTACGTACATTTCAACTTCTTTTCCCATTAGTTAAATATGTGAACTTCTTTCCCTCCTCTTCCCTCCTCTTCCCTCCCTTCCCTTCCCTTCCCCTCCCTGTGTGAGAGCAACGTGCGAGAACAATGAAGAGTTTATTTAATTTATAAGCTAGACAACACAACTAACCTAACTTAACCTAACTCGGCGAAGGTCACTTGGAAGCATACCGAGACAAGATTATATTGATGATGATGATGATGATGATGATGATGATGATGATGATGATGATGATGATGATGATGATGATGATAGTGATGGTGATGATGATGAAACCCCGAATACGACAATACATCAACAACAACAATAACAACAACAACAACAATTCTAACACAAAAGGATGAGGAAGAGCAGCAAGTAATATTCATCTGCAGTGACAGTGAATGAATCAGTAAGATGACTCTATAACACACACACACACACACACACACACACACATACACACACACACACACACACACACACACACACACACACACACACACACACACACACACACCACTTATAAAACAAAAACAATTAACGCATTTATTTACCGGCAGGCAGGGCTGTGAAGGATTGTTTTCTTTTCACAAATAAGAATAAAAAACAAACAAACAAAACAAACAAAAACAAACACCATTGACGTCACCACCACCTTATACGACAGACAGTCCAGGAAGCTGCCCGGGATGGGAAGGGAAGGGGAGGGGAGGGGGAGGGGAGGGGGAGGGAAGGGAATGGTTGGTGGATTCATTGGTGCCCCATGAACATACTGGAATGGTGTCTGGTGTGTGAGAGGAGGAAGCGTAATGGTGAGGGGGAGGAGGAGGAGGAGGAGGGGGTTGGGAAGAAGGAAGGGGTTGGGGAGGAAAGAGTTAAGGAGGGGGATACAAACGGCCAATTTACGATGCAGGCGAGAGGTTAGGGCAGACAAGGCTTGCTGCACCCCCAAGGCCATCTCTTTCTCTCACCTCCACCTCCTCCTCCTCCTCCTCCTCCTCCTCCTCCTTCACCACTTTCTCAAATGTCCCCTCAGTGAATACTTTTACTTCACTCACACTTCTCCTCTAATGTCACTCCTTCCTTTACTTACTGCTCCCCCTGCGGCTCTCTTGGCCTGGCTTGAGGAGAGGGGGAGGGAAGGAGAAGGGGGAGGGAAAGACGGAGAAAAGATGGAGGAAGAAAAGGAAAAAAAGAGGGGAAGACAGGAGAAAAAACGAGTGTCAAGGGAATGGAAAGTAAGGTAAAGTTGGTTAGAGTAAGAAATGGAAGAGAAGGAAGGGAACAATACAACCTTGGAGGACACAAGGTAACGAGCAATCACGGGAATGGCATGTAATGGGCGCACCTTCCGGGAGGGTGAGGTGCCCCGCCACCCTGGTCACCATACCACACAACACGTTGCTATAACAACTGACTCCCTTTCTTGCTTCCTTCCTTCCTTCCTCTCCTAACCCCTGCAGCAAGCAAAACCCCCCTTCGGTGTTCCCTCAGCCCCCGGCAAGCTGCCCAACCCCCGCCACAGTTCCGCCCGCTGATCCACGTCGTGAGGCGGTATTCCATCAGGAGCGGATCAATACGCTCCACCTGCAAGCTCCTGACAGTGCAGACCAGGTGACCCGCTATGACCACAACCCCGGCTGCGAGCAACACTCAGGTGCAGGAGGAGGCCCTCAACACCTCAACCACTGCCAGGGAGGGAGGGAGGGAGGGAGGGGCACCAGCGGCCCTCCACCACGTGTGGCTAACAGGGGCAGGTGACAATGCTGGTGTATAGGCGCGCCGCGACGCAAAGATCAATAGCCAACAACAAAAAATAGGGTGAGTATTTGTTCTATGCGATATGTGACACACGCACGGATGTATGTACACATGCATGCATACATGCATGCATGCATGTATGCATGCATGTACACATGAAAGGATGGATGTAAGCATGCATGCATACATGCATCCATGCATATATACATACATACATACATACTCACATACACTAACATGCACATGTTCGTGCACATAACGGTATACAAGTGTTGGCGAAGGAAATCGTGTGACCAAGAGAGGAAGGATGGCAGGAGGAGGAGGAGGAGGAGGAGGAGGAGGAGGAGGAAACAAGGTGTGCCCCCGCTCCTCGCATGTGGTTATGTTGGTGATGGTTGCAGCACGCGTCACTACAGTTCATTACCCGGGTTCACTGTACACCCGTGACGCCCTGCACACTGCACATTGCACTCACATTAAAACACTGTCAATATTCACCACACACAATAAAACAAACATATCGCTTTAAGTCACGAAAATTCATGACCTGTTTTTTTCCAGTTTGGTTTCCAGTCTCCAAATCAACATGTAAAGTTACGCACACCAACACAACGTGAAGCTTAGCAACCAAGCATTCCACACTCGCTCAGCTGGATTTAAAAGAGACAAGTTAAAGTAAACAATGTAATGTTTAACTGATAACAAAACTTTACAATGTTTCACCGGAAAAGTTTAGCGGTGGTCACAGAACAAGCTTACACACACCTGAACGAGAGGGTGCTGCCCTAAGTTGTGTGTGTGTGTGTGTGTGTGTGTGTGTGTGTGTGTGTGTGTGTGTGTGTGTGTGTGTGTGTGTGTGTGTGTGTATGCTGTGGCCTCTGTCCTCCAAGCAGGGAAGGTCATATCTCTCTCTCTCTCTCTCTCTCTCTCTTTCTGTGTGTGTGTGTGTGTGTGTGTGTGTGTGTGTGTGTGTGTGTGTGTGTGTGTGTGTGTGTGTGTGTGTGTGTGTGTGTGTGTTAATGCGTGTGCGTGTGTCAGTCAAAATAACTAAAAAAAAAAAAAAATGGAATAAATGCTTCTTTTTTTCCTTCAGCGTGTTGGTTCCCTTCCCTTCCAACCCCCCCAACAACGTGACTATTACCTACCAATGTGGGGTCGTGGAATTTAGTCTAACCCCCAACCCCAACCCCAACCCCCAACACAGCTGAGGGAAAGAAAGATGGGTGGTCGTCTGCCAAAATTCGCGGGTGGTGGGCCCTCCTACAGGTGAGTCACGGACAGTGTGGTGGCAGGTGATTCACATTCATCCACCTCTGACATTATCCAAGAATACGACAGTGGAAGTGGAGGTGGAGCTGGAGGTGGTGGTGGTGGAGGCAGTGCAATTTTACTTTTGGAATGACATAACTTCTTGTCGTTATTCTTTCCTCGCACAACAATCACATTACACCAATACAATGTTCCTCACCCATGCAGTCCCCAACCCCATGTCATGTAACCTATCCCTTCACTATCCTTAATTAATCACATCATCAGGGGCACCCACACGGACAGGACATAACCCCATGGCCAAGACTGATCAATAACCCACTCGAGGCTGTCATGCAGGCGACCCAGTGTGTTAGCGAGGAAGACCAGAGAGCGGCGGTATAGCTGCTGTCTCACCCGCACCAAGGATGACCTCCACTACCCAGGCAACATGCTAAGAATACTCCAAGGCTGAGGCGCCTCTAATCAACTGCAGAGGGAGGGAGAGGTGAAGGGAAGAGTGTATCTTAGGCAAGAGGAACTACGGAAATTAAGGTTATTACAGTCTCAAAGGAACTAATCAACTTTGAGCAATATAATAAAAACAGGTTTTTCCTCTACTCTCAGAAACATGAAGAATTAAAATGAGAAAATGTTCCTTGAATTCATAAATGTAGATGAGAGAACGTGTGTGTATGTGTGTGTGTGTGTGTGTGTGTGTGTGTGTGTGTGTGTGTGTGTGTGTGTGTGTGTGTGTGTGTGTGTGTGTGTGTGTGTGTAATATCCCCTCACTGATACCAAAGTCAACATTGATGTTACTCCATGGATCAAATAGACATTTCTACAAGCATAAACTCTTTTAAACGAAGAGGGATGGATGCTGCCTACACACGGGTCGACCAACCAAGCTCCACACACGGCAGTCCACCACACACAAGTCTGATTTTCCGCTGTAGTCGAACCCTCCCCGCCATTCCCTGCGGGTGCACGGTCCTGCCCATCACAACCCTAACTCACCTAGCCTGGACCCATCCTCCGCAGGCGCTTCATTCCCTCCCTACACCACCACTGCTCTTTCTGGCCCACTCTACCTACACTTGGCATCCACACAATTCTTAAATAGACGAGCCTTTCTGCATCTGTTTTGACTTTAACAAATTCAATATTATATGACTCCACTGAACTTATTTCTAGAAACTTACTCAACTGTTATTGTTTCAACTTCAGAATGAGTTTGGTGCGTGTATCATTCACTCGTTCCTTCCCTTCTACCTTTAAGAAGGGTTTGAATACCATGCGTCCCGCCTCAACAACATAACATGTTCGGCATCGTTGTACTGTAGCATTCTAAAGCCAGCTCAGTCCCGCTACTGCAGCCCCGCGACCCCCGAGGCTACGTGTGCACTGACCCAATATTACAGTGAGGGAATCAGGTACAGCACTAGCGATGACAGCCCCAGCAGACTCGTCACGGGTGTCAGGGCAAGGCATCACGAGTCTCCCTGCCAAGGTGTGCAACATGGCAGCGACGGAGGCATGTCTCCCGCAGCGCACATGTCCACCACGGTGACTTTGAAGAGCCAGGTGGGATCTACGCAGGTACACCCGGACAGGCTTGGCACTTGAAACTGAGTGTAATGGTGCCAAGGACTGTCGCAAGTGTCCTGATCCCTCCCCACGACGCACGGCAGCTGCTATGGTGGCCGTAAACTGACGCCGGTGCCACGTGGCCAATCCAACAGCATGACACTTGGCAACGAAGGCAAAGCATCACGCCAATACCACGAGCACACAAATCATTGTTAAGAGATGAAGGGCAAAGTGAGGCCATCAAAACACAGCCCGAGGAGGTACAGGGAAGGGAATGGGTAGGTGAAGGGAGGCACTGGCTTCACTTAACCTTCTGATTATCGTGAAAATATATTAAAATAGAGTTGCTTCACCCATTATAACTGCACACCAACAGCACATACACGACACCAGCACCACCACCACCACCACCACATAATCCACAATCAGACCCGTTCAGGCTACATTTCCACCCTTCAGCTTCACTCCGTCTTGGTGGCCCCGGTTAATCCAGGAAGAGAGAAAGCCACGGCAGCACTGATGGCAGACACACACGCCTGCTTCGCCTCAAGCTCATTAACAGTAAGTCCAAGAAATGCAAAGCCGTGTGTGTGTGTGTGTGTGTGTGTGTGTGTGTGTGTGTGTGTGTGTGTGTGTGTGTGTGTGTGTAAGAAAGAGAGAGAGAGAGAGAGAGAGAGAGAGAGAGAGAGAGAGAGAGAGAGAGAGAGAGAGAGAGAGAGAGAGAGAGAGAGAGAGAGAGAGATGAGCATGAGGACAGAAGGGCAATGCACGTGTCTATCAGTAATAACGTGTGCCTCCCCTACACCCCAGGTACAGACAGCGGCATCCCACCACCCTCGGGCTCCTTGAACTCATGAACCAGACTGAGGAAGGACCTTGCTTCATGTTGTCTGAGGCTTGAGGCGCCACCAGTCTGTGCCCTCATGCAGCCTGCCTAACAAAGCCATGGTAGCGGCAGGTGAAGGGCGGCAGTGGGGGCAGCGAGGCGCCTGGGTGCCCTTGGATGCCCTGCACGCCCCATCACTACTCCCATCCGCCGTGGCCTTGAGGCTGTTGGTTGGGCAACTCCACCACATGTCAATGCACAAGCTGCCACCATGCTACATGGCACGCACGCACGCACGTACGCATGCACGCACGCATGCACGCACGCATGCACGCACGCACGCACACGCACACACACACACACACACAAGCAATGAAAAGCGTCAAACAGCAACATTTACCGCTGCTCCTTATGAAAGCCGCAGGGGGCGGGGCGGGGCGGGACTCTGTTGGCTTCTGTCTTTTCAACTCAAAGGAGCACTCGTTCCCCTCCCTTCCCCTCCCTCCCCTGCTCAGTCCCCTCACCGGCCTGAGCTAAAATAAGTGAATCGACTTCTCGTCCCCTCACCTTCCCGCCCTCATCCCCTTGCTGTACTCAACATTCACTGTGGTCTCGTAAATAGATGTTTCCTGCTACACACTAACGTACTGAACACACACACACACACACACACACACACACACACACACACACACACACAGACACAGACACAGACACACACACACACACAGTTTCAAGAGGTGCTGGTGGTGTGTGTGTGTGTGTGTGTGTGTGTGTGTGTGTGTGTGTGTGTGTGTGTGTGTGTGTGTGTGTGTGTGTGTGTGTGTGTGTGTGTGTGACGGACCACCTGTCAGTGTGTGTCTACCTGCTAATCCTATCCACGCTACGCCCATCTCTTCCCGTACCACGCCCATAGGTTACACCCTCTCACCCTCCCTCTTCCTCACGTTCCACTTCCCCTCATCC